>JAQFVV010007715.1:0-64161 GCA_028023455.1 Epiperipatus broadwayi
TCACCTTTTTCTGTCGTCTCTCACTGACCGGTCTATCCCGCCCAAATTTAAACTTTTTGGTATCGAATTGTGTGTGTAGCAATATTAAAAATGTATAAATATATGTAGAATTCAGCATAAACACGCACACATTTCGATCTCAAATTAAAGGCAATAAATAGGGATAAAATAATATAATTTAGATTTCTTTTAGTTATATAATTTTGTATAATTTTAATCATTTATTTTGGATTATAAAGTTCGTATTTATTGCTTTGTTTAAATTTTGTTTAATAATAATTCTAAAAAAATCTGATGTAATATTTAATTAAAAGTTAAAATAATCTTATGTTTCCTTTTTGTCTTTGAAATTTAAAAGCATCGGTCAGTGATAGATAATAGATTAATTAAAGAAAAATTCCCCAAAATGTAATTAGTAAATGTAAAATGTAAACAATAGAACGGCAGCTTTCTTTAATTAAAACCAACAAAATGCATTGATTATCCTCAGGGCAGATTAAGTAGAACCTAAAAATACCTTAACAAAAATGTGAGAGATCAAGATAAGAAAAGAGGCCATCTTAGACTTGCTGGAGACATTCACTTCAACTTTAGCTTTGCTCTCGATCACTGAGAGTCTCCAAAATATAAAAATAAATTGTTCCTGCCAAGGTATGACCGAGTAAAAGCACCTAGATTATTCTCCATCGGGAGATGGCCTATCGGATGCCGAACTTTCCATTGCCCATCATAAATTCACCATGAAGATCTGCTGCCTGAAATAAATGAGAAAGCTGCTGCTGCTGTGAAAGTAAATGAAATATCTAAATACAAGAAAGAATTGCCACTCGTGAACTTTTTGCTGCTAAACTAATGGAATCAGAAAACTTCTTATAAAACAGGTACCTGTCTGTGTTCAAACTCTAGAGTACTCTAATAATATGCTATAGCTCTTCTTCATAATACTTATCTAAATTATAAAATGTAAAAAACTATCATTTGTATAACTAAAATTGAATAATTAACTTAATGTGTAAATTTCTCTAATAATCTAGCTTACCTCATTCTATCTTTCTTGGGTGCATATTTCTAAAATCTACATTTTATCTATATTTATTATTTAATTATTGCATGCTAATAATTGTCTCAATGTTCAAAGTTTAAATCTATGATCGCTTGAAATAGTGAATGCGTGTCAGATTTCATTAACATTACTTTCATAAATAATTTAATTTTCATATAAACCGACACGCATTCAATGCTTCATTTATTGTAATGCAGGGGTCTACAACTTCGCAAATGGCTGGCATATTAGTTGTAATCATTCCCAGTTTAGATATGTTTTGTATATATTAAATCTTAATGAATAATTCCATCAAATTACATTTCTTTGAGAGTCGCCAACGTTCTTTAGTAAATGTTGATAATGTAGGGCCGAGTCAGAAATCTATTTAAATCTCATCATAATCGTTTATACAGTATACATGTGTTATGTTTTAGAGATGCGATGACCCATTCCGCCGTGAAATTTCCGGATTCTTCAGGGTTGAAATTAACCCCAGTCGTCCTACACAAGCGGGCATAATGGGTGCTCCCGTAGGATTTGACGATGTCATGCAGCCAGCCGGCAAACTGTGACACGGACCGCTTGTCCCTGGTTATGCTTATGTGACACCTTACTTCATCGGGCCGATGGCAGAGACCAGCCCGACATTCTTATAAACTCATTCACGGCATTGCAGTTTCGATATACTGCCATTCCATATCGCCTTTCTAAAGCGTACCACGTGTTCCTTTACTTAATTTTATTATTCTATATATCACTCCGCCTCTGCATTATCTTCATAATTCACTCTCAAATAAATGTTTGCCCTTAGTCATAAAATAAATATTTTAATTAAATAAATATATGTCCGCCGCTACTCTTAAATCTTACTTTAGACTCTTGCATTGCAAAGGTATAAATTCCCCAAGGCATGCATTAGAAATACTTACTCGAGAATTTTAGGTAGCTAGATTACGCCTTCAAATAAGTGAATTCCTTTTGTAAACATTACAGTATCGGAAATACCGCTACTGAAGTCCTCAATATAAAATAATGTCTAAATAAATAAATGTATTCTTTAAAATATAATCATGTCGCAAATCCCGCTACTGAAGCTTTGAATCCACAAAATATTATTAGTAAATGATTGTTTTATTAAAATGTATTAATAAATAATTTTAAACTATACGTCTGCAGTTACGTTTCATTTATTCGATACCCATTCTATATAATATTTCCTCGATTATGTAAATATGAATGTTTAATTAATATTAGTTTGATTATTGGCTAACTCGAGAATAAAATCATGAATCTCTTGCATATCCCTGACCACCGTGCCTAAGGAAATATTTACTAATGTCGCATCAGATGCGTTGTTTCGTGGATTGTATTGTGGAACCGATAAACTATGTTCGAACTCAGTACCACGGGTGGCTTCGCTACCTCGATGGTGCTGCTGTTCTGTGTGGTGGTCGAATTCTGCACTATGTTTACGAGTCACACGTTTTCTGACTGTTACATAGTAGAATTTTTTTTTAGCGTTTGGCGCTTTCCAACGTGGAGCTTTCGATACAAAAAACCCATATATACCCTGAGCAAAATATAATGCATATAAATTTCTTTTAGCGTTCGTTACTCGAGTTAGCTAATTATTCTATATATATACGATTTTGTTTTGATAAAAATAATGAAAAAAAAATAAATCGAGTGAAATAATGTGGGTCGAGTGAATGAAAGGACAGCAGGCGTAATAACAAATTTAAGGAAAGCAGGGATGTGTGTGTAATTTAAGAAGGAACGAAAATACTCGGATCTAATGAAATATTTTTATATATATATATGTCAAAAAAAAAAGTAATCAGTCGCTAAATGAGAAAGCAAGTAGCATTGAATTTTTTTTTTATTAAAGCACCGTTATATATATAGCATAGACAGCAGAAGCTTGTTATATATGTTAACAGTAAATATTTTGTTAAAGTACAAATATATATATCATAGACAGCAGTGGCTTATTATACGCGTTACCAGTAGTTCGCTATAATATATATGTTAAATATGTTAAACGCAGCAATATAGAGATAGGGCAATGTAGAGTAGGTGAGGGCAGCGAAAGAGTGTTATAGGGCCAATATACCGGTGGGGAGTAGTCAAATGCTAGTAGTATAAAATAAATAAATAATATTAAGAAAAATGGAAGCAGAAAATGACAGTATAGCATCAATGAACTTCAGTCTAAGGTTACTTGAAATATTTAGACAGAGTAAAGAAGAATGGAGGAAAATACGTGAGGAAGCGAGAAGAAGATATGAAGAACCAAAAACGAGACAGGAAGAGGAGGAGATAAGAGTTAGGGAGCGTCAGAAAATTGATAGGGATATGTTGATATATCTTGAAATGATCAAAGAACATTATGGAATATCCCCAGTTAGTAAAAAGGAAGAAGAAATTAAAGATATGGAAAAGGAAAGGGAATTAGAAATACTTGACAAACCTATGATAATAGATGAGCAAATAGACCTTATTCCAATAGATGAAGGCCCACAAGAACCGTTGAGTGAAAGCAGTAAAAAGGAGACAAGCATGGACGGGGACAAAAGAATAGGACCAAAAGGCATGGAAGAAAACATGAAAACGGACAGTGGATACCCAAGCCACTTAACAAAGATGGTCCATGTTAAAATATTTAGAGTGGAAATAAGGGAAAAACCTCAAACCTACCTAGAGAGCTTACAGAAGTTCTTAAAATTTCATAAGAAAGGGCCAGATGAGCAGATAGCTATAGCTAGTTACCATCTGCAAGGTTCTGCCAAAAACTGGTGGAATATGGGAAAATGGAAATTTAGAACGATCCAGCGTAGCATGCCGCTAACCATCCAACCATTAATGACAGGCATTCAAATAAAAGATATAGGAGAAATGATTGAATTTCCTACTGCCTTGGATTTGAACCATTGGGCCAAAGAACCACCCGATAAAAGGCAACGATTAGAAAACCCAAGGCTGCAGTCATCGATGATGAGAGATCGGTATTATCCACCTGACCCGGGGTTGTAAAAATATTAGACTCTTAGGACGGTTATTAAACGTATATGAAAATATTAAAATGAACTTGATATAATGAACTTGGTTGAATGGAATGTACTTTAGTCAAATAGGGTTTTAGATAGAAATTTTGTTATATATATTATTGTTTTAATTACTATTACTCTTAAAAATTTTTTTTTATATTATACTAACTAATCCTATTCTAAGAATTTTTTTTTATATATATACATTCAGTTTAACTAATTATTACTATGATTTTAACCAGACACGGCCAAATTAGGCCATTTTAATTAAACTATAAATTCTAGATCCGGGTATATAAATTGTTCGTTGCTTCATGTAATCTCTGCTTTCTATATTTCAATATATCTGTAAAAAAAAATAATAATTTTTTTCGTATTTAAATTATGTAATGTAAAAAAATTTTTTTTTCTCTTTCTTGCCTCCTTTGTCCTTCCTTAATTGTTCACGGGAAGTACGGGGAAATGAAACAGTAAGATTCGTATTCGAATCTTAAGTTTCACCTTTTTCTGTCGTCTCTCACTGACCGGTCTATCCCGCCCAAATTTAAACTTTTTGGTATCGAATTGTGTGTGTAGCAATATTAAAAATGTATAAATATATGTAGAATTCAGCATAAACACGCACACATTTCGATCTCAAATTAAAGGCAATAAATAGGGATAAAATAATATAATTTAGATTTCTTTTAGTTATATAATTTTGTATAATTTTAATCATTTATTTTGGATTATAAAGTTCGTATTTATTGCTTTGTTTAAATTTCGTTTAATAATAATTCTAAAAAAATCTGATGTAATATTTAATTAAAAGTTAAAATAATCTTATGTTCCCTTTTTGTCTTTGAAATTTAAAAGCATCGGTCAGTGATAGATAATAGATTAATTAAAGAAAAATTCCCCAAAATGTAATTAGTAAATGTAAAATGTAAACAATAGAACGGCAGCTTTCTTTAATTAAAACCAACAAAATGCATTGATTATCCTCAGGGCAGATTAAGTAGAACCTAAAAATACCTTAACAAAAATGTGAGAGATCAAGATAAGAAAAGAGGCCATCTTAGACTTGCTGGAGACATTCACTTCAACTTTAGCTTTGCTCTCGATCACTGAGAGTCTCCAAAATATAAAAATAATTTGTTCCTGCCAAGGTATGACCGAGTAAAAGCACCTAGATTATTCTCCATCAGGAGATGGCCTATCGGATGCCGAACTTTCCATTGCCCATCATAAATTCACCATGAAGATCTGCTGCCTGAAATAAATGAGAAAGCTGCTGCTGCTGTGAAAGTAAATGAAATATCTAAATACAAGAAAGAATTGCCACTCGTGAACTTTTTGCTGCTAAACTAATGGAATCAGAAAACTTCTTATAAAACAGGTACCTGTCTGTGTTCAAACTCTAGAGTACTCTAATAATATGCTATAGCTCTTCTTCATATTACTTATCTAAATTATAAAATGTAAAAAAACTATCATTTGTATAACTAAAATTGAATAATTAACTTAATGTGTAAATTTCTCTAATAATCTAGCTTACCTCATTCTATCTTTCTTGGGTGCGTATTTCTAAAATCTACATTTTATCTATATTTATTATTTAATTATTGCATGCTAATAATTGTCTCAATGTTCAAAGTTTAAATCTATGATCGCTTGAAATAGTGAATGCGTGTCAGATTTCATTAACATTACTTTCATAAATAATTTAATTTTCATATAAACCGACACGCATTCAATGCTTCATTTATTGTAATGCAGGGGTCTACAACTTCGCAAATGGCTGGCATATTAGTTGTAATCATTCCCATTTTAGATATGTTTTGTATATATTAAATCTTAATGAATAATTCCATCAAATTACATTTCTTTGAGAGTCGCCAAGGTTCTTTCGTAAATGTTGATAATGTAGGGCCGAGTCAGAAATCTATTTAAATCTCATCATAATCGTTTATACAGTATACATGTGTTACGTTTTAGAGATGCGATGACCCATTCCGCCATGAAATTTCCGGATTCTTCAGGGTTGAAATTAACCCCAGTCATCCTACACAAGCGGGCATAATGGGTGCTCCCGTAGGACTTGACGAAGTCATGCAGCCAGCCGGCAAACTGTGACATGGACCGCTTGTCCCTGGTTATGCTTATGTGACACCTTACTTCATCGGGCCAATGGCAGAGACCAGCCCGACATTCTTATAAACTCATTCACGGCATTGCAGTTTCGATATACTGCCATTCCATATCGCCTTTCTAAAGCGTACCACGTGTTCCTTTACTTAATTTTATTATTCTATATATCACTCCACCTCTGCATTATCTTCATAATTCACTCTCAAATAAATGTTTGCCCTTAGTCATAAAATAAATATTTTAATTAAAAAAATATATGTCCGCCGCTACTCTTAAATCTTACTTTAGACTCTTGCATTGCAAAGGTATAAATTCCCCAAGGCATGCATTAGAAATACTTACTCGAGAATTTTAGGTAGCTAGATTACGCCTTCAAATAAGTGAATTCCTTTTGTAAACATTACAGTATCGGAAATACCGCTACTGAAGTCCTCAATATAAAATAATGTCTAAATAAATAAATGTATTCTTTAAAATATAATCATGTCGCAAATCCCGCTACTGAAGCTTTGAATCCACAAAATATTATTAGTAAATGATTGTTTTATTAAAATGTATTAATAAATAATTTTAAACTATACGTCTGCAGTTACGTTTCATTTATTCGATACCCATTCTATATAATATTTCCTCGATTATGTAAATATGAATGTTTAATTAATATTAGTTTGATTATTGGCTAACTCGAGAATAAAATCATGAATCTCTTGCATATCCCTGACCACCGTGCCTAAGGAAATATTTACTAATGTCGCATCAGATGCATTGTTTCGTGGATTGTATTGTGGAACCGATAAACTATGTTTGAACTCAGTAACACGGGTGGCTTCGCTACCTCAATGGTGCTGCTGTTCTGTGTGGTGGTCAAATTCTGCACTATGTTTACGAGTCACATGTTTTCTGACTGTTACAGTAACTTCAAAATCGTGTTAAATAAGTCCGCGTAAAAAAAGACCCAGGTGTATTTCAAGTAGGATTTTAATGTGACTATCATTTTAATGTAGGAGAGTACTAATCTACGTTCGATCCAACAATCTGCAGTAACAAATTTTGGGTAGAGTATTGACTTTTTTATATTTCTGATTTTTACATATAATTCAAGTCATTATTTTTGAGTGTAGGTATATCAAGTTTCTTAACAGTGATTTTTCCCCAAAAAATAGCATTTACAGTAATCAGTTTACACATCAGTCAATCAAAAATTCAATAGCATCAGTCCATTCAAATTTACAAAATCAATATCATTATTAGTGAAATGGTAAAGGGCAGACTTGAGAGCTAAAGGTCATAGGTCAGTCTGCCACTGAGGGTTACATGACTTCATGATTAATGAATTACTTTATCATTTTCAATAAAACTGGATCATAACTTTTGTTTCTACATGCATTAAAGCATTAAATGTATATATATATATTACCAAGCAATAACACTCTCCAATAATAAATATTAAAGAAGTACACACTGGTAAACATGGTACAAGGTCGCAAACAATCTTTAATGGATTAGTTCTTTATTGAAACATTTTGGCATTCCAAAAAAAAAGATATCATATTAGATTTCATTGTGAGTTCGACATTGAGCAATCTTCTTTCAGCTGACAAACTGTCATCCACTTCCTTCTAGCAGATAACCTTCTCTGCAAGCAACTACATAAATCTTTAACTTTTACATCTCCTTACCTATGAGTACTGGCATACTTTAGCTTTAAAAAGTTCACCTTAATCAAGCTCACATATTAAATACACCTACATTTTTTAAAAAAAAATTGGAAATATATTACTTCTACTGCCATCATTTTCTTTTGCTTTGCCATTATTACCATTACTAATATTACGACTACTGTTATTATTCAAATGAGCAATCTGCTGCTCTGTGCGGTTTAGGGTGTAACAGAGGGAAGGATTCATGACTTAACCATTCTAGGATTGATTTTTAGGTAAGTAACCTAAATGAAATTAAAAATCAATTTAGTCTTACCAACTTCCACTAGGGTGTTTATAATATCTGGTGACTTATTGAGTAATAATCATAAGGTAACATTTAACAATCTACAAGACTCAATGCCAGATTTTGTAAAGCGGGCAATTTTTAGATTACCTTTTTTAAAGCCCCTTAACATTTGGAAGTGAGAGGGAAGTAGATTTACCAAATAGGACTCACCAAGCATACAACCATGTCTTAGGTTAAACTCCTAACACAAGAATAGTTTCACAGTAACTCAATACAGATTCTAATGCATACATACTATTACAATTAAGATTTTTCATTTGACTAAACCTATCCTCTCTGCTGTGTTGACAATACTTTATGTACTTTATACACTCATATTACAGGTATATTATAAAAGGTTGGAGTCACTATTATTATATATGTAATAAAAGAAAGATATAGATATGCAATCTTATTGTCACAACAAGTGCAAACTGATTGCTCTCGTCTACCATAGTAACTAAAGATATTAATGTAAAAAGAGGGGAATGATTTAAAAATAATTAAAAAAATGTGCTTATGTCAAAAACAGTGGCTAATCTTTGATGAGCAAATATCACCTTCTGCAGAGCAGCAGGAGATAGTTTTAGTCAGATACTGCTAAATAAAACAGGCTAGACTCTCCATACAGTAGTGCCACTCAGTGCAAGTAAGAGTAATCAATGAATACCAAAAGACTTGTGCATAAAATCCCTATCTAGTGCATATCCCCATACTAGTTTCTAGCTTGTGGCCTTCGTCAGTGAGGAGCCTTGGATCTGATAGCACTGCATGTAGATTTTAAGATCTAATGCAACTCTCTAGCAGCAACCTTTTATCTCCACTTAACTAATAAACTATGAAAATAAAATTGAAAACACAATAATATTTTCAAGCTAAGCTCATTAGCTTATACAGTCATATGAATCTGAACTCAGTTCAGTACCCATACCTTACTCTGGCTTGCACTGAGTGGCACTACTGTATAGGGAGTTTTGCCTGTTTTAATAACAGTTATGAGCAAGCATAAGAAATAATGACCATGTGATGTTTAGTGGTTTAATACTGCTAAATAATTATTCACAATTACTTTTTATATCTTAAGATCATTGCATTAGCATCAATTGTGAATTGTATCTATGATTCGAGTTTCACACACACACACATATATATATAGTTCGATCCTTAGTTAAAATATAGATGGGGAAAGGGTTATTGATTATTTCTGATAACAGATCTAAATGGATTTTTAAAACACTTTACTTACAAAGTCTACATCAATTACTAGATTATCAAAACTTCAAATGGTATTATTCTCCACTCTTCTTCAGGTGTTGCTGCCCTGACCAGTGACAATGCTAGCATAAGAATCGAGTTTACATCCTTGAGTTTCTTGAATATCGAATTTTAAGGCAACACTCCAAACAACTGAGTTATTGCTTACAGTTTTCTCAATAATATTTTATACTTTATTTACCAAGATTAATTAAGAATTAATATACTTAAATTTATTTTAAAATTCATATACTACATTTATTCGAGAATAAAGCATTGGTGACCTAGTGGTTAGCATAACCGCCTTCTAAGTAGCTGGCCCGTGTTCGCTTCCCGGTCAACTCATTTGACATATGAAAAAAAAATTAATCTTGGAAAACCACATTTTTAATACATTCGTTAAATTAAAAATTGGGATTAATTTTCTATCTTGTTTACATAATAATATTCCAGATTTTGTTTATATTTAATTAATATTATTAGGCTTCATAAATATTATTTTAATTCGTGTACTTATACTATTTCCTAAAAGCATCACGGCTAATATATTGTATCTGAATCATTATATAAACGCAATAAAATCAGACTTTAATAAATTAAATTTTTAAAGTAAATAGCATTAATAGACAAAATATAAAATATGAATTAAGAGACCTGTAAACAAAATAATACAATTTCCACTTCTTGTTATCAAAGTAAGGAAAAACAAAATATTTAATCTACAAAGTTTTAATAATTTGAAACTCTTTTTAACGTCTAAATTCTCAACATGCGAGTTTTTTTTTAAAAAAAATGAATTTTTTCCAACAAATTTAACTTTCCACGATGAAATTCCTTACAAAACTGTCATTAATTTGAATCACTTTGATTGTTCTAATGATTCTTTGCTAAATAAATACGATAAAACTGATATAAATAGTTCACAGCAGGGCAAAGGTATTTTTTTCCGAATGCTTTTCGTAAAGAAACAAGGGGAAAAGAAGATATTACATATCACCAAATTTGTTAATTGCTGTATAAGTACGTAATTGTTTTTCTGTTTATGTATTAGAATGGTTAAATTGCCATTCAATGATTAATTAGGGCTTAAACTTGTTTGAAGCCTGAAAATATTTTCAAATTTTACCCATTCTAAGTCTTGCATGTGGCAAGCAGATACGCTATAAGATATTGCTGTTTCTTTGGTATCATATTTTTAGTATTTTTTTCCTCAATGTAGTATCCATTTTATTGAAACTAATTATTAAGTATTCCCTCAAAGATTTTTTTTCTCATGTGTCATATCATCAGCCAGGACGCGAACCTGCTAACCCGGGACAACTGCTTGTAAAGCAGCTGTCGCTGTATTCTCTCAAAGATTGCCATTGTTTTTCAATAAAAACATATTGACAAACGTAATGTTTTAAAAGGCCTATGAACTGCTCATCAGTCATAGATCTCACCAAGCAAAACATACGAAACTAAACCAGCGAAAAAAGATTCTAATATCTGCGTTTTACGATATAACAAACAAGGAATTATTTGTTATGATACTGAGTATAAGTCAGGTGCTCAAAAATCACATGACTTATCGAATGACTAATCATTCGATTATGAAATCAAGCTGTGCGCTAGCCACGTACAACACCATTTTCAAAATCAATTAAAAGAGTTTGTGTTAAACAAAAATTATAGCAGTTTGCATTAATTGTCTTTAATAGAAAAGTTTAATTAATTGCAAAAAGAAAAGAAAATATTTTAGTTTAGTTTAATAATGTATTCATTCGCACACGCATATCTACCCTTATAAACTTAATTATAATAAAGTGTTTGTTTTCGTTAATATATTATTAATTTTTGATATTTTTTCTATTATAAATCTGGCAAAATATCATATAAATAACAAAAAAATTAAGAAATATTAATTGAAAATAAATTAAATCTTTATAACTCAGTTTATTTCAGTAAGTTTAAAATATGTGTGGATATTTAATCAATTAATTAGTATTGCTTATATCTATTTAACAGAAACAAGAAAGTTTTTATACACAGTAGGTAAAAAGTAAAATGGAATTTAAACATCTCCGAAAAAATCAAAATTCTTCAGAGTAGCAATCAACAAAAAAAAAAAAACAAGGGAGAAGGATTTATTTATCATGATTCCCTATTGTTAAAAATAATTTTATACCCATTTACCAACCAATAATTAGATGGCTATCCAAGTTAGCTTTGGTATGGCTACTTGAAACAAAATTCTAAGCCAGCTTGTAGACTAAACTATTTCTAAGTTTT
This sequence comes from Epiperipatus broadwayi, assembly GCA_028023455.1. NCBI lineage: Eukaryota > Metazoa > Onychophora > Udeonychophora > Euonychophora > Peripatidae > Epiperipatus > Epiperipatus broadwayi. The sequence goes on from JAQFVV010007715.1 coordinate 11,737, forward strand.
CATCTGACTTGGGTTCAAACTCAAGAATATGGTCATTGCAGAAAGATGAACTGATTGCAATATATGGGGTCATTCTTAAACATTATGTAACTATATAACATCAAAATTCTAACAAAAATGTTTTTGCTTCTACTCTGAAGAAGAAGCATAAACATTCATGTTAGAATTTTGGTGTGCAAAAGAAGAATTAATTATCTATTATATTATCTAATGTAAAACCAGGCAAAACTCTCCATACAGTAGTGCCACTCAGTGCAAGTCAGAGTAATCAATGGAAGCCAGAAGGCTTGTGTATAAAACCCCTATCTAGGGTCTATTCATCCAATATCCCCAGACTAGTTTCTAGCTTGTGGCTTTTATGCACAAGCCTTCTAGCATCCATTGATTACTCTGGTCAGCACTGGGTGGCACCACTGTATGGAGAGTTTTTCCTGTTTTAACAATATTTATGAGTAAGCATAAAAAACGGTGATCATGTGATGATTACCTAATATAAGTGCTAAACATCTCACCTGCCAGGTGAACGATGTCTTATTTTTTAATGTTTTTTTATGAGGGATTGTTGGATAGTATTTTGCCATTAGAGTGGAATTTTTAAAAACTGTTTTATCTTATTGCATGTAATAATAACAACTTTGGGTCAGACAAAAATATTTTTTGAATGGATTGATAATAGTCTTACAATCCTTGTTGTAAGCCTATGACTAGTGATTAAATTTTGTCTTATTTAATTATCTACATAAGAGAAACAAGTAAACATAATCTCATTCAAAAACAAGCATGCACTTTAATGTAATTGCTGCATTTCTTTTATACAAAGAGTATAGTAAAGATTTTATAAATGTGGACACAGCCATTATCTTATGGACTTAAATTTGCTATTAGACTATCTATTAGTCAAGGAAGTATGTGGGATTGTTTTTATCTATATTTTGAAGTTATTTCAATAAAATTTTAAAATGTAAATACAAGTATTTTATGAAAAATCATTAAGCATCACATGATCACTATCTTATACTAGCACATAATTGTTTATAAACAAAGCAAAACTCTCCATACAGTATTGCCACCCTGTGCCAACCAGAGTAATCAATAAATGCCAGAAGGCTTGTGCATAAAATCCCTATCTAATGCCTACTCATCCAATATCCCCAGACTAGTTTCTGGCTTGTGGCCATCGTTAGGGATATTGGATGAGTAGGCATTAGATAGAGATTTTATGCACAAGCCTTCTGGCATTCATTGATTAATCTGGTGGGCACAGGGTGGCAATACTGTATGAAGAGTTTTGCTTTGTTTATTTTATGAAAAACAAATAAAATATGCATTATGTAAATATTAAATGTGTCTTATTTTTCTATTTTTTGATAATTTTTAAAAATATATATATATTTTAAAATAATTATCATGGTTTTAATATTATTAAATAATATTTTCACATTAATTACTTAGATAGTCTGTGAATAGTTTAATACATAATTAAGTGATTATTTTCTTAATGTAATGTTTTAGCACTAGAAATGACATTATAAATCAACCATTTAATAATTGAACAACGATCTATTGTTTGAATGTTTTTAATTTGTTGTATTTAATTAAAACGGTTGTTAATAAATATTTATATCTGAATATATATATTAAAATTAGGAGGCATTGCCCCATGGTTACTTTTGGTCTTTAAACCCCAGGACTTGTTCCGCTCGACTCCTCCCTTTCGGCAGAGCTTAGAGTAAAATATTTATTTCTAGCAATTCTTTCAATAAAGGCGTGTGTATATATAGTGTTTTTGAAATTCCAACAATATTGCATTAAAGTTAGATAAAATTAGAATGACACCGATCACTTATATATAGGATTTTAAATAACTCAGATTTAACGTGTTACATAAAATCGTTATTATGATTTTTTTTTAAACTTCGTATAATAAATAGTTGTGTATTTTTAAATTTTTATTTCTGAAAGCTGATTACGTATTGTCAAAGAAAAGGAGGATTGAAAAAATGCACTAACAAAGAGTATTATCAATGCTTTCAAATTATTTTTTTTCAAAAGATAAAAAAAAAATGCTGAAAGATTCAAATATGTAATGCATTACATAAAACCATCATTTCCTTTACCTACATAAATTCTATAAGGAATTTGAACACAGACTTTCAAGTTCCTTTCAGATATTCACTCTATCTCATACAACCAATACATATGATCACACACATGCTTAAAAGATAAATGATCTCCAATCTTTATATATATCATCATCAACCATTATCAATCCACTGCAGGATGAAGGTCTCTTCAAGTTCTATCCATCTTCTTCGATCTTTAGCTTCTTTTCTCCACATCACTCCTGCACACTTTCTTATTTCATCCATCCATCTCACATGCGGTCTTTTTCTGGATCTTTTACAATCTCTTGGAATCCAGTTTAAGATTTCAATTGTCCATCTATTATCATCTCTTCTAACAATATGTCCAACCCAACTCCACTTCAGTCCTTTAATTTTTTCAATGAGGTCAGTAACACCTGTTTGTTTTCTTACCGATATATTGCATTTTCGATATCTTCTTGTTATTCCTAACATGCATCTCTCCAACTTCTTTGAGTACTCTGAAGTCTCTCTCCACTCATCAATTAGTTCAAATCATCATCTCCCAAACATATATAGACCGATGGATGAGTGCTGGTTCAACACAATATGTATATTACAGATCATTTATCATTTAGGCGTGTATGTGGTCATGTGTATCAGTTGGAAGAGATAGAACAGATAACTGAAGGGAGATTAAAGGTCTATGCTCAAATCCTCTATATAATTACATTGAAAATGCCAAGTATATAAATTATACTTGTATTCAATCAAATATTACTATATAAATTCTCTAGAAGAAATTTTATTTAAATAAATTAAAAAAAACTGTATATGGTCCATTGATACTTTTGTGGAAGCTGTATGACAGAGATTCACCAGCTGTGTTTTTTTTAATTATCCATTTACATAGGCATCAAAAAAATCCTGCAAACAATATGGCTGACTACAAGGTTTTGTATTTAATACGATTTTTAAATATGATTCTAAAAAACAAAAGAAAATACATAAAACTACAAATGATTGTAATTAAAGAAACTTTAATTTAAATAACAAATGAAAAAGCTGATCAAAGAAAGTATAGAAAATGTGTGTTACAAACATGTTTTTTCATGTTGGCATTATGGCTGCAGAACATAAATTCTGCCAAATAGGCATCAATGTGTTGTCTCACAGTTTCTCTGTGGTTTTTGCTTCTTCTGTTATTGGAAATTTTTAAATTTTAATTATTTCCACAAAAAAGAAAGAAAGAAAGAAAGAAAAAGCTCAAAAATAATATTACACTAAATGTAATTAATGCTGCCAAATAATAATGCAATGTTTGCAATGTGTTTAAGTTCATATGCTATAATATATGCAAATATTAATTATATGTTGTGAAATGGAATTTATATGTCCTGTAGTAATATTTTTTAAAGGTAACAATTATAATTTATTTTCTTAATATTGTTTAATTTTACTAAGTAACACATGTTCGGTAAAATATGTTTGAAAAAATAAATATAAACAAAGTGTTGAAGCCCCTGAAAATGAATAACTAAAACAAACATGGCTGGTAAACTTTTATATATAGTACTGTTCCATTTATATTTTATAAAAACTATACAATTACTTACAAAATAAGAATTTAAAATAATACTGATCTAATAAGTTATATAAAATTGTCATTTCCATTACCTACCTCCACCATTTACTTCCATCGCTTATGATTTTGGAAAATAACTTTCTATTAAGTTATTTTAATCATAGCCATGTCAGAGGGATAAAGATTGCCAGCTTTATTAGAGAAAAGTGAATGAATCACTTAACATAATAATTATTTGCTTAAGTATGCTATTTTTTAAAGAGGGAAATGCAGTAGTCTTTCTTGTTAATAGCATTTTTATCTCTCGTGATGTATCAGGCTTCTTTGTGCTCTAGGCATATGCCATAACTATGACTAATATAACTTAATCAAAAGTGCATTAGGCAAAAATGGCAAACTTTGTTCAGATTTAAGCTTATCTTGTATACATTTTTGTGTATAGTTATTTTTCATATTACATTTCCTTGAGATATTGTGTGTGTGCCAAAATTTTCAATGTTACATTTATGATTTTAAAACAGGCAAAACTCTCCGTACAGTAGCGCCAATCAGTGCAAGCCAGAGTAATCAATGGATGCCAGAAGGCTTGTGCATAAAATCACTATCTAGTGCCCAGTCGTTCAATATCCCCAGACTAGTTTCTGGCCTGTGGCCTTCATCAGTGAGGAACTTTGGATCTGAGAGCACTGCACCTAGATCTTAGGATCTACGGCAATCCTCCAGCAGCCACCCTTTTATCTCTACTTAACTACAAAACTATGAAAATAAAATTGCAAAACACAATAATATTTTGAATCCAAGCTCATTAGCTTATATAGTTATATAGTTCTGAACTCAGTTCAGTACCCATATATTTTGGTGTCTTTGGTTTTTTAATAACCATAGCCACCACTATCCTATTAGGCAGGATTGGTGTTAATGCACTAAACATCATATGATCATCATTTCTTATGCACAAGTCTTCTGGCATTCATTGATTACTATGGCTTGCATTGAGTGGCACAACTGCATGGAGAGTTTTGCCTGTTTTAATAAAAGTTATAAGCAAGTATAAGAAACAGTGATTATGTGATGTTTAGTGGTTTAACACCAATACTGCCTAATAGGATAGCGGGGGCTACAGTTATTAAACAACCAAATACACCAAAATGTATGGGTACTGAACTGAGTTCAGACCTATATGACTATATAAGCTAATGAGCTTGGATTGAAAAAATTATTGTGTTTTCAATTTCATTCTCATAGTTTTGTAATTAAGTAGAGATAAAAGGTGGCTCCTGGAGGATTGAATTAGATACTAAGATCTAGGCGCAGTGCTCTCAGATCCAAAGCTCTTCACTGATGAAGGCCACAAGCCAGAAACTAGTCTGGAGATATTGGATAAGTAGGCACTAGATAGGAATTTTATGCACAAGCTTTCTGTCATCCACTGATTACTCTGACTTGCACTGAGTGGAACTACTGTATGTAAAGTTTTGCCTGTTATGAGCATGCATAAGAAATGGTGATCATGTGACTTATGATTTTATATATATATCAGGTAAGATAGTTAAATATAGGCTACAAAAAAGTAATTCACTAGCGATTTCTTTAAAAGATCTTAAAATAATTATTACAATTTATTGAGAAAGTGCCAAACTTTCTGCTCATACAATTATGATACCATTCTCCCTACTTAAATATCTTAATAATTATCTCATCAATTTTAGACTAGAAATTATTGTGACATTTTTAATCCAGATAACACATTTTCCACTTTAATTAACAACAAATATATCTATTTTTATTGACTATAAACACATTAAGTAATTAATCCAACTCCATCTCCTTTTTTCCATATGATTAGAACACATGACAAATTTCCATATGTCAATTCCATACATTCTTATTGTTGCAGCAGTCACACAGATGAACTGCTGAAAAATATGCTCATTCAACATGGTGAATTTATTGGCCATTACTTCTCAACTTTAAACTTAAAAGCAATGTTTTTTTAGACATTAGATGATTCTTAATTATAATATCAGATAGATTTTCTTGAGTCAAGATACACAGGGTGGCCCAAAAGTAGGTTTACAGTTATCACGTAGACTATTTATTTGAAAATTCGACACTAAAACAGCGGGAAAATCATTATACCTGTTAACATAAACATAAACAATTTAGTCTCTCAGATGCTCAAAATATTCTCCTTTAACATTGCAACATTCTTCAAATCTCTCCAGGACACTCTGACACACAGTGCAGCACAAATTCCGCTCTTCATCAATTTCTGTGAATGCGAGATGAATGTCATCTTTTAAATCATTTATTGTTTTGAGTTTCTTCTTATAAACCTTGTTCTTAACAACACCCCAAAAAAAGAAATCCATAGGTGTCAGATCAGGTGAACGTTGTGGCCATTCGATACTGCCCCTTCTTCTGAACCAATGCTGTGGAAAAACTTGGTTAAGGTAGTCTTTTACTGTAGACGCATAATGAGGTGGTGCTTCATCTTGCTGAAAGAAAAGTTCGTCAAAGTTAGGTTTAGTTTTGAGTTGTGGCACTACTACTTCATGAAGCATGTCCAGGTAATTCTCTCCATTTACAGTTCTATTAAAAAAAAACAGGCCCAACAACACCTTCGCTTGATAATGCACCCCAAACTGTAATACCAGGCTGGTTTAGTTCAGTCTCTATGGCCAAATGGGGATTTTCATAAACCCAGTACACACAGTTATGCCTGTTCACATGACCAGATAATTTAAAGCAAACCTCATCTGACCAAATAATTTTATCCAAAGAGTCACGTTCTTTTTCAGTAAATTGATTACACATCATTTCGCAGAACTGCAGCCAACGATCTGCGTCATCCTCTAAAAGACCATGTACTAGTCTTGGTCAGTAAGGTTTTAATTTCAGTTTATGCATTAAGTGTTGCAATGATGTTCTTGGTATGGATAGTTCTGCAGAAGCACGTCGTGTGGATTTCCTTGGACTGTTCACAAATGTCATAGCCACTAACATTTTATTTTCTTTAGTGTCAGAAGTTTTAGGACATCCAGATTTCGGTGCATTACTCACTGAACCTGTTTCATCAAATGTATTCCTTAGATGATAAATTGTTTGTCATGAAGGCGGAGAAGGGTTAAAAGTTTCTTGCCATGCTGTATGTACCATCTCGGCATTTTCAGACTTCCAATATTGCTTTAATATCCATTTCCTTTGCTCTTGATTTAAATTGTTCGCCATTAATCCTGGAACAAAAAAATATCATCAAGTAAAAAGTTAGCATTACATATGTTTTATATTGGTATTACTAAGATCTAAATTGTAAAGATGTATCAAATGATTATAATAATATCTATATTAGTGTTTAAGAAAAATGGAAAATATCTTAGAAATGGCAAACTTATCAATATTCTGTATTTGTTAAGAAGAATACAATTCTTTAACAGATAACTTTGGACTCAAACCAATCAAACGAAATAGTTGTTTGATCAAGACTTGAACCAGAATATTAATAAATTATGACAAAATGTAACACCTATGATTATTTGTATATGGTAACATTGAAAATTTTTAATGTTGATAGTAATGCTCCAAATAGTGATTCAACTCGGACTTTCACACAACCCACTACTTTCAGTGCCATATCATGTGTGTGATCAAGTGGGTCAGAAATATGAGATGGCACTGAAAGTAGTGGGTCATGTGAAAGTCTGAGTTCGAATCCAGCAGAGTATTTTATAAATTAAAATATAAAATTAAAATTAAACTTAGATTTTTAAAATCTTTTAGGTTTAGCACATATCTAACATTTTCTTCCTTTCTTAAAATTAAAACATATTAATTACATTTTAAAAAATATTTTACAATTATACCATAGACTTAAATTAACCAATAACATTTCTTTAAAACTGGAAGACAAAGTAAAGACCATTCTAGATTTCAGAAATCCTTAAAGAATAACCTAGAATTAAGCTTGTAAGTTATAAACAATGATGATTGCCAATTCCTCTACAAGCTTTGGTTGGCATTTTTAGATCTAGTGTCTGAACCTACTCTGACACCTCTCTGAGGAGCGCCAAAGCAGGAAACCATGGTCAGAGGTTTGGGAAGGGGTTCCTGACAGAGATATTTTAAGTGCTGGCTCTGGCTAAGCATTTATCACAAAACCTAGAATTAAGTTTTAATTTAGAATTGACGTTGGTACTAGATTAATACAAAAGTTTAACTTAAACGGGAATAAATTAGAAGCATTTTATAAGCTGGATGTACCATGGTTTATAGATAAATGGTGATATTTTTTTTTAGAATCTGGAGATTCTACCATAATTTATTACTTTAAAAAGTTTTAAATCAATAATCATCATATTTATAGTTAGATCTCGCTAAAAGTGGAGATTCTTCATTATCTGGTTATAAAATTGCTTATGTTTTTGTCTTCTTATATATATATATATATAATCTTCGTTTTAATATATATATAAAATTTTCGTTTTAATATATATATATAATATTAAAGGTGATTTGAACTCAGACTTTCAAGCTCCCTACAGTCATTCACTCTATCCAAAATAACCAATAGACATGACCACACACATGTGAAAAAGATAAATGATCTCCAGGGTATGTGCGTGCTAGTTCAGCATAAAATACCTATACTGGAGACCATTTAACTTTTTTCACATGTGTGTGGTCATGTGCATTGGTTATATTGAATAGAGTAGATGACTGTAGAAAGCTTAAAAGTCTGGGTTCAAATCCCTATAATAATATCTAGGTTAAGTAAATACTCTATACTTGTATTTTAATATTAAATATATATATATATATAAACTGAAAAAACTCACGTGATCTTGTTCCTTTTGTTTTATTAACATAAACAGTAATGTGAATGACTCTTTTTATAAAAAAAATTAAGATGATTAAACAGAATTTTCAAAATGAATTAATAAAAACCCAATCTTTTACATTTGATCTTAATCATTTTTTAACTACAACTTTCTCAAGAAGTTAAACAATTGATAATAATATACTTCAATCTGGATATGCTCTACATTGTGAGGGGTCACATCTCATTCCATATTAGCCAAAAAAAGTTTTAGATTCCTGTTTAGTCATCCAAATATAAAACCGTATAGTCTAAAATAAGAAAAACTACTTCCTGAGAGTTTACGAATAAGAACAATTATTAAACTGATGGTGAACAGCTAAGATTAACAAAACATTCTTCTTAGAAAACTATTGGAGAAGTCAGCAAAAAGCAAGGCCTTAGATTTGCCTGCCACCGTCTGGTTGAACAGTAAAGGTCTTTGTATTTTTCTGCATTGTTTTGTTCTTTAAAATTTAGCTTGTTCTCCACTTCGCCATAATTTTCATCATGTTTAACTATTGTTAATCTATTACTGAATAGAAATCTATAAGTTGAGGCCAGTTTCTTTAATCATAACTTCTCCACAACCATTCTAACAAACTTTATTATTCATCCAGCTCATATATACTCTCTTTTGAGTTTTTTTAAATCTCTTGGAATCCAAATTTAAGATTTCAACTATCCACCTATTGTTGTTGAAAATTTTGGTACGGAATATCTCAAGCAAATGTAATACCGAAAATAACTATATGCAAAGACATATACAAGATATGCCACAATTTTTGCCTAGTGCACCATTTGACTAAGTTATATTTATCATAATCATGACATCTGACAGAAGGGATAAGATTTCTGGCTTTATTAGAGAATCATTTCTCTAATAAAGCCAGAAATCTTCTCCCTTCTGTTAGATGCCATAATTATAACTAATATAACTTAGTCAAAAGTGCATTAGGCAAAAATTGTGAACTTTAGTCAGATTTTTATTTTGTATATGTTTTTGTGTATAGTTATTATCCATCTATTATCATTGTTTTCTAATGATATGTTAATTCTAACTTATTTCAGTATTTTAATTATTTTAATGATGTGAAAAACACTAGTGTGTTCTCACACTCATGTATTTAATTTTCAATTTTTCCTTGTTATTTCTAAAATACAGTTTTCTTTATTTCATTTATGCCTCAGGTTTATATGTAAAAGCTGCTAAAATATATATATTAACACACACACCCCATCGTTTCAAATGTTTAAATATATTTTTCTTGAATGTTAAATTATTTCTATCAAATGCCCTCCATCCAAGTTTAACGCTGGGATTTATTCCATCCATTAAGTTTTCATCATTGTTGTTTTTTTTCTCATGTGTCATAGCATCAGCTAGGAAGCAAACCCGCTACCCGGGACAACTGCTTGTAAAGCAGCTATCGCTGACCTCTCGACCACCAATTCTTGACATCATCATTGTTGTTGATTATCTTCTTTTAATTTATTACTGTTATTCATTATCATCTTCTTTTATAAAAACAGTTGAACCTTAACCTTTTTAAGTTCTTTATTTAGCCTTATATTTTTGTTTTTACTTGATAGCTTTTAATATATGAATTTTTCTACAGTACAGGCTGTTTCATACCTGCACTCTAAGATGTAATGAAGACTTGAATTCAGACTTTCACATGACCCTAAACTATACATGCTATCTCATATTGCTGATATACATGATCACATTATTTACCTTTTCGGCATGTGTGTGATCAAGTGTAACAGCAGTATGAGATAGCATGGATAGTTGCTGATAGCTTTTGTAATATTTCCAAAAGCACTGAGGCATTATTTAGAAAAACAACCACATCATCCTAAAATTCTAGATGATTTAAATAAGATCTTCCCTTAGCATTCCATCTTATTTTCCATAAAGCTTTAGTAAAACATTAAAGATCCAAAATCCCCAGTTGTATATTCTTATCAATGTTAATCGTTTTTGTTTCCCCATGCATTTTAATAACTGATTTTGCACTTTGATAAATGGTCTTCATGATTTGACACTATCCTGGATCTATTTCTTGATGCTCCACATAAATTCTTTCAGACTCAAATGTTTTTCATAATTTCAATCCAAAGCATAATGGCAACTTAAACCCATCAATTTCGTTCATAACTTCTCAACATCTTGGATATGATCTATTATGCAAATGCCATTTTTAAACCCATCTTAAATTGTTTGGGTTGATGTGATTTTAATATTTGCTGTAATCAGGTTGTAATTATTTTAGTAAAGTTCTACTTTCTTTTTCACCTTTCTTAAAAACAATATAACTCATGCCTTTTTTCCCCACATGTCATAGCATCAGCCAGAAAACAAACACCATCTGCAACAAACTGCTTGCTTGCAAGGTAGCTGTGCTGACCTCTTGGCTAACTCATGGCTTTTTACAATCATTTGATATACCTTTCTTATTTAGGCATTTGTTATATAAATTTGCCAACAATTTCTCTATTTTTTTTACCAGCTTTTTAAAAAAAAATCTGGAGCTTTTTATGATTCATAGATTTGATTGCGTGTCTCACTTCTTCATTTAAAATACTTGACAGTTTAAAAAAATAAAAGAATAACAGCTACTTTATTTCCTTTTTCATTATTACTATATAGTTATTTGTAGAATTCTTTTATAAATATTTTAATTATATATTTATTTAACACACATTGACGTATTGAATAGCTTCACGTTCTCAGATCTAACTGCTTCAGCTTCACCTATTTATATAGAAAGTAGGTTGAAGTAAAGAAGAGTTTCCCTCTTTTCTTCCAAAGCGTAAGCTTGTGGTTAAGATCAGTAGAGGTCCCTCCTACCTTTGCATTTTCAAGCACACACTCTTGAGGTTTATTAATAAATATCTTAAGTAATCTCAATACTATCACATATTTTAAATTCATATAAGTAAAGATACAATAAAAGGCAGATAACCTTGAGATGCATTTTGTGTTGAACCAGCCATCAGCAGTTGGTCTACATCACCATCTCTCATTTATGTCTTTATTATATGAAAAAAATATTTATCTATATTAAATAATTACATTTTGAATTACAAGTGTCAAACTAACTCAATTCACATCTTTGACACCATCCACTTACCCACATGTTTGACACCATCCACTTACCCACATTTTTGACACCATCCACTTTGGATAAATACAATAATGATTATTACTTATCATTTACTAAACTTTTATTGTGTCTTTATTTATATGAATTTAAAAGAATATGTGGTATTAGTGATGTTATTTGGGATATTTATAAAGTTTTACATGTGAGGAAAATATGTGAATAACCATTTTAATTGAGTTTTAAAGTTTATCTGTACTACAGATAATCTCCAGTTTAGTAAATAATTAGTATTAATCATTACTGTATTTATCTGAAGTGAATGATATCAAAGATGTGGGTTGGTTTAGTTTAACACTTGTAATTAAAAATGTAATTTTTATACATTTCATGATATCATCACCACCTTTCCTCTTTACTACAGAAACAATTTTTCTTCCGATGCCCAGATGTTGCTTTACAGTTTTAAGATCTTTACTCTCTTCTACAGTTTTTCTTATCAACTCACAATTGTTTTCTTATATCATCATTAATTTTTTCTATTATTTTACAAAATTCAAGATATTCAATTGTTTTTCATGGATATTTTTTTTTAAATTTTCCATATTCCCTCTTTTCTTCCTACATTGTCTTGTTTCAAAAGCTGTTTTTGTGTGCCACAATAATTTTCTTACTCATTTGTTCTAATCTCATCCATCATTGTAATAATAAATATTTGAATGATTTTTGGTTTACAAGTCAGAATTATGCTTCCAAAGCAAAATACGAGCACTGTGATTCTGATCATCAATGTTGAAAGCATGCTCAACAAATTATAACAATAATAAAAACAATGCATTAAAACACATATAAATAATCATTAAAAAGCAATCAAAACTTAGACAATCCCACTATCAATAACAATCAACAATTTCTAACTGTTGTCAAGGCAACCTCCTTTTAACAATAAGGGTGGAATCCCTTTAACTATTGTCAAAACAATCTCCTTTGACCTCCTTTTAACAATAAGGGTGGAATCCCTCCAACTGTTGTCAAGGCAACCTCCTTTTAACAATAAGAGTGGAATAAATATGTTAACCAAGTATTAATATGTTTTTTATTATTTGGCAGTTAACTTATGCGCAAGTTTTACCTGTATAGTGTAATTAATATTAAATCACTTCCAAATTAGCATTAAAATTTAAATGTTGCTAGCCCATGAATGTTGCTTCTAACAATATCTGACTGAACAAGATTAATATTTTTTCATCATTTTCAATCATTATCAAATCACAGTAGCCCAAACAAGCTTTTAAATAACCTTTTTTATGATAAAAACCTTTCCAATCTTTTTCCTTCCCTGTTTCTCCTATAGAAACAGTAAAAAAAAGTATTACCCACTAGGTTTTCATTTACCAGGTAATGAGAATTTGAACAGTTTTCATTCTTGTTTTATACTTTAGTTAAGAATAATTAGTTATATTAGTTGCAGTTCAGCTATCTAAAAAAATCAGACAAAATTTTTCTATCCTGAATTTGAATCCAGATTGCAGAAAATATCAAAGGTGAAGCTCAACTCAAATGGTCTGCTCTTACTGAAATTTTTCCCATGGATTGACCATCATGGATATTTTTTAGAGACAGAAAAATCAATATGAAAGAACTTGCTAATATCCACATGCTAAATAATGTCATATAACAGATTGCATTATAGGTAAAATGTTAAAATGCTAAAGAAGATCCTATTTGATGATCTACATTGGTGCAAATTGCTGGACTGAACATAGATTTGCACACACCTCCATTGTTAAAATAATAATTGCAATAAAAATAGCTCCTATTCTATTCATATTCATAAGAAATGAAATGTCCATTTCTTAAAAATTATTTACAATCCATGCTAAATTGCAACAGCTTGTAATTAAATAATAAATTTCTAAGTTAAACTTTTTAGTTATCATGTAAAGCATGAAATTCTTTTAACGAGTATGTTATGATTACAAAGAAGTATATTTCTGGTTTCACTAAAAATAGAAATCTCTATATTAATTCTCCGATATAATTATAGGGGATTTGAACCCAGACTTTCAAGTTCCCTTCATCTATCCAATCTACCTCATATAACTGATACACTTAAACACACGCATGTGAAAAAGATAAATGATCTCCAATATACTTCATGCTGAACCAGCACTCATCAGTTAGACCAGGTCATCATTTCCTATGCATATATATATATATAATCAGTGTTTGATTTATATTAAGATAAGAAATCTTCAAACATTAATGGAACCGGTTTCAATTTACTCCACTCTACAAGTCTTCAGCCATCCATACCAATGGAATGTCCAAATCCCTTGATTATGTCAATAATATTGTCATGCTCATGTTGACTTTAAGTCACTCTGACAGGGATGGGAAGGATATAAACAATAATATTGGCATCATCAAGAGATATGGGCATTCCATCATCAGATAATCCGTAGTATGGATGGCTGAAAAATTGAAGAGCAGAGTAGATTGAAGTCTATCTATTAAAATTTAAAGATTTCCTATCTTAATATAAACCAAGTACTAATTATATATATATATATTTAATGCTTAATATATATATATTTAATGCTTAATATATATATATATATATTTTATGCTTATATATATATATGTTTGTGTGAATGTGTGTGGGGGGGGATGATGAAATGATCTGTATCAACTGTTGGGTGTTGATTCACCATAAAATACATACTTTGGAGATTATTTATCTTTTTCACATGTGTGTGAACATATGTATTGGTTCTATGACATAGGTTGGATATATGAAGGAAGCTTGAAAGTGTGGGTTCAAATTCCCTGGAATTACATCTAAACTCCAGGGATATAAAGTGTATCTGTATTAAAATAATTTTCTGATAATGATTTTGTTAACAATTTTATTAAAAGATATATGTGATATTTTTGCTTGTCAGAATGATAAATTGAGTGTGAAGTTTAATAAGTAATATAGAGATTTTAAATCAAACGTTCAATGACAAAAGTCTTAAAAAATGATTGATGAATAAAAACAACAAAGAAGATACAACCATTCACTGATTGAGTTCATTTAAGATCTTATTAAGTTAAGTCATGTGACCTAAATAATAATGATTTTTAATCATCATCATCATCATCATTATCAACCATTATCAATCCACTGCAGGATGAAGGTCTCTCCAAGTTTAATCCATCTCCTCTGATCTGTAGCTTCTCTTCACATCACCCCTGCACACTTTCTTATTTCATCCACCCATCTCACATGTGGCCTCTTTCTGGGTCTTTTACAATCTCTTGGAATCCAGTTTAAAATTTCAATGGTCCATCTATCACCATCTCTTCTAGCAATATGTCCAGCCCAACTCCAATCTTTTAATTTTTTCAATGAGGTCAGTAACACCTGTTTGTTCTCTTACCCATACATTGCGTTTTCGATCTCTTCTTGTTACTCCCAACATACACCTCTCCATACTTCTTTGAGTGATCTGAAGTCTCTGTATTGCTCTCCTATTGAGTGTCCAAGTCTCAGATCCATAAGTAAAAACTGGTAAAACACATTTGTTAAAAACCTTCCTTTTCAAACACATAGGCAAATTTCCTTTTAGTATCAAATTATTTCTAACAAAAGCACTCAAACCAAGTTTAATTCTATGATTAATTTCCTCCATTATGTTTCCATCTGTATTAATAATCTGACCAAGGTATTTATAACTGTTAACTTCTTCTAATTCATCATAATCAATCTTTATTTTCATATTTTGAGCAAATTAATTAAACATTACTTTAGTCTTTTTAACATTTATCTTTAGACCTACTTTCCTATGTTCATCTGATACCTCCTACAACATTTCCTGCAGATCTGAAGCATTATTTGCAAAAACACCAACATCATCTGTGAAATCTAAATGACTTAAATAATCTCCATTTACTTTCACTCCTTTAGTTTCCCATTTTAATCCACAAAATACTTCTTGCAGCACTGCTGTAAAAAGTTTTGGAGATATGGAGTCACCTTGTCTTACATCTTTCTCAATGTTGACTCTTCCAGTATCATTATGTAATATAATTGTTGCTGTTGCATTTTTATAAATATTCTTTAAAATATGACAATATCCTGGATCTATACCTTGATGATCCAATGCTTTAATCACTGAAGAAATGTTTATAGAATCAAATGCCTTTTCATAATCTACAAATCCAAAACATAATGACAACTCATATTCATTTGTCCTTTCTATAACTTCTCTCAGTACCTGAATATGATCTACTGTACTAAAACCACTTTTAAATCCAGCTTGTTCTCTCGGTTGGTGGAAATCCAATGTTCTCTGTAGATGAGTTGTAATTATCTTGGTAAAAAATTTATATAAAACTGATAAAAGGCTGATAGGTCTGTAATTTCTAATATCTTCTTTATCACCTTTTTTAAACATTAATATTATTACTGCATTCTTCCAATCATCCGGTACATCTTTATCATTTAGACATTTGGTATATAACTTTGCTAAAAAAATTCCTGTTTCTTCACCTACTTCTTTTAATATATCAATTATAATTCCATCATTACCTGGAGCCTTTCCTTTCTTCATACATTTAATTGCATTTCCCACTTCTTTATTTAAAATTCTGGGCAATTCGGAAGATGTAATAGATATAGGAGGTACTTGATCTTTATTACTATATAATTCTTGATAAAAATTTTCTACCAATTTCATGATGTCATCTCTCTTTTTAGTAATAATTCCATCTTTTTTTCTTATTGCAGATATAAATTTCCTACCAATACCAAAATGTTGTTTTACATTCTTAAGACTTTTATTTTCTTCTACAGCTTTTCTTGCTAGTTCACAGTTATACTTTCTTATATCATTTTCAACTCTTTTCCACACCATTTTACAAAATTCGAGATATTCAATTCTTTTTAGTGCATCATTTTTGTATATCTTCATATTTCTTCTTTTCTTCATAAATTCTCTAGTTTCAGTAGAAATGTTATTGGTCAATTGCTGCTTTTTTCTACCAGCTATCTTTGTTGCAGTTTTTAAAAGTGTATCAGTTATTTTCATATTAATTTCATTCAAATCTGAATCATGTTCAAAATCTACTAATACTTGAAATCGATTTGTAAGTTCTTATTTAAATTCATTAGAATGTTTCTGAAGATTAGGAATATCAACTGTAAATATTGTTTTTCTTAACAATTTTTGTCTTTCTAGTTTTACATTAACACGTATCTTGCACCTTACTAATCGATGATCACTTCCTGTGTTAAAACTATTAAGAACATTACAATCTTGAAATATGGATTGCCTGTTAGTCAAAATATAATCCAATTTTGCTCTACCTTCATTTGGATGCTTCCATGTCCATTTCCTTTTAACATTTTTTCAAAAAAAGAATTTATAATATAAAGTTTTTTTTTTCCTGCAAACTCTATAAGTCTATGTCCTTTCTCATTTCTATTACCATAACCAAAATTACCTACAGCACTTTCATTTTTCATTTGTTTACCAATTCTAGTATTAAAGTCTCCCATAACAATTTTAAAATGTTGTTTACTCTGATCAAAAGCCTTTTGTACATCCATATAAAAATCTTCTACTACTTCATCACTATGAGAACTTGTTGGGGCATAAACCTGAATTATCTGCATTTGGTATCTGCTATTAAGTTGTATAACTAATCTTGCCATTCTGTCTGATACACTATCAATCTCCACAATATTGTTCTTCCACTTTTTATTTATAATGAATCCTACTCCACTTGTATTTCCAATATTTGTGCCTTTATAATAGAATATATGTCCACTTTTTAAATCAATTGTCTCTTCACCTTTTCTTCTAACTTCACAAAGTCCAATAATTTCCCATTTGATATAAGAGAATTCTTCTTATTCTTGCAATCTTCCTTCACTTGAATGTGATCTGCAGTTGTAAGTACCTAAATAAAAAGTTGTCATCAAATGGCAGCCTGGGTCCGCAATCAGGAGATTCTTCACACCCTCCGCCTTCAGCCACCAACCGCTGCCTTGGTTGGTGACTTTACAGCCTCCTGGGAATAAGGGCCATGCTTTATTTTTGTCTGTCATAATTGTATATATGTATTGGAAAAATATTTATCATTTACACAAACATTCATTCTGCCTTATCAGGCACTGAGAATAACATATTGTATATGTATTAAATGGATTAAGTCCTGTACATGAGGGGTTAGATTGACCTTAGGTCAACATGAGTGTGACAAGGATCTTGGCCTTAGGGTGGCCTTTGAGCATTCCATCATCAGATTTTCAATTGGATGGATGGTTGAAGAGTTGGAGTGTGGAGTAAATTGAAGCCTGTCCATTGGAGTATGAGGATTGGCTATCTTAATATATATCTGAGCACTTATAGCATATATGTGTAAAGATGGTAATCTGGACCAACTGATGGTTGCTGGTTTAGCATGAAATACATATATTGGTGATTATTTATCTTTTCAACATATATGTGTTCAAGTGTATCAGTGTTATGAGATAGTGTGGAGAGTGGTGGGTCATGTGAAAGTCTGTGCTCTTATACCCTATTAATTACCTAGATTGGATAAAAATATCTGTCACAATGAACTTAAAAAACATCTTTTAAAAATATGAATGATACAGATCCTAGTGTAATATTTGGAACTGCTTTAAAATATAGTGATGCGATGTTAGCTTCAAAACTATTGAACTTTTATTTTTTAGAAATATTCAGAACTATGAAGTTATACCATCTGATCACCAGAATATTTCTAATTCAATTTATAAAAATAAGTGGGATAAAAAAGTTCTGTACAGGTATTATAGAATACCGTTGTTATCCATTACAGCAAAAATACTTTCAAGGATTCTTTTGAATAGAACATTTCCAATAATAGGTGATTGATTACAAAAGATTGAATTTGATTTAAAAAAAACGAGAAGTGCTACAGACATAGTTTTCTTTGTTGTTAAACAAATACAAATAAAGTGTTAATGTAAAAGAGAAAGAACCCTTAAGCAACTATAGCAAAAAAGATCTCAGGCAATGTTTGAAATTAGTTTTTCATCAAAATGTATTCATATTATATAGCTACTATATGATAAAATGAGAAAAAAATGGAATTTCAATCAAACAAGGGTACTAGCTCTATTTTTAAGTAGCATTTTTGTGGCATAGATCCATTAATATGGGATATAGGTTTAATTGCGAAGATTTTAATTTGATTACAAGAAGAAAAAAAGAACTTATTTCTCAATATAATGGTAATACAGCTTTCCTTTCCAGTTGAAAAGTTGATCTACAAAATGTTCTTAATGTTTTGAATAAAAACTTTGATCTAGTAATTAATGTTCAATAAACTCAAGTTCTTTATCAACTAGTAATGAAAAAAAGCATTCAGAATTTTTTAATTTTGATTGCTATCAAACTAAGGATATGATTAATTTAAATATTTTGGTAGTTTTGGTAAGTATTCCAAATGGTGAACTTGATATTGAGTGGCAACCAGACTTTAATATGCTGCTACTGTTTTTAATAAATTAAAAAATAGTCACTATTTCATCACAATTTTATAACTACTGGAATTAAAATAGTTGAATATAAAACTATGATCATGACAGTAGAAAGTGAGATTTGGAGCTTTATTGATGAACCATAAAGCCAAGAGAAAATTTTAACTTAAAGATGATCTCAATTAAAATGCTATTAAAAGTAAAACGACAAAACTTATTAGTTTGTCATCTTACTAACTGTGATAATAACTGAAATACAGGCTGTTTATATACCTGTATCAATATATAATATATAGGGCATATGAGTACAGACTTTCACACAACCCACCACTTACCGCTCTATCTCATATCACTGATACATTTGAACACATATATGTCGAAAAGATAAATAATCACCAATATACGTATTTCATGCTAAATCAGCAATCATCAGTTGGTCCAGATTATCATCTCTACACATATACGCAATAAGTGCTCAGACATATATTAAGATAGCCAATCTTCATATTTTAACGGCCAGGTTTCAATCCACTCCACACTCCAACTCTTCAACCATCCATCCAATTGAAAATCTGATGATGGAATGCCCAAAAGCCATCCTGAGGCCAAGATTCTTGTCACAATCATGTTGACCTAAAGTCAATCTAACCTCTCATGTACAGGACTTAATCCATTTAATACATATACAAGAGATGAGCAGACATCTCTACTATGTAGTAACTAAAATACAGGCTTATTATATACCTGTATCAATTTAAAATCAATTATTGAAAAATCATATCTTTATTAGATTGGTATTGTGAAGATAACAAACAGTAATGGAGTCGCTAAAAATTTTTTTTACTGCCACCTTCTGTATGGTTTTCGATAGGCTGGGGTTATGAGCATTATGAAGAATATCTCAAAGATTTTCTTTAAAAAAAGTGTGATTATTAAACTACTTTTGGGGGCAGAGAGAAATAAGGCTTTGAATATTTTGCAATGAAGAACTCTAATTGAGCAATGTGATGAATTATTTCAAAAAGTAAAATTCACCATAGAAATTAAAAGCCGGTATCACAAGATGGCTGCAGAAAGGAGTTTGCTATTAACTGAAAGGAGACCCTTTGATTCCTCTTGGAGGCCTTAAAGGAACTGAGCAGGGCAAATTCCTAATGTCCACTCCATACGTTCTTGTCGTTGCAGCTGTGATTACTATGTGATTATTCAATAGTATACAAACATGGATGGGCTGCTCACCAACACGCATTAGCCAGCGTGGTGAGTTTATTGGCTTTTTACCTCTGAGTTTAAGATCAAGAAACACCATGGTATTTCTTCTCAGTGCCTGATAAGGCAGAATGAATGTTTGTGTAAATGATAAATATTTTTCCAATACATATATACAATTATGACAGACAAAAATAAAGCATGGCCCTTATTCCCAGGAGGCTGTAAAGTCACCAACCAAGGCAGCAGTTGGTGGCCGAAGGCGGAGGGTGCTAAGAATCCCCTGATTGCGGACCGAGGCTGCCATTTGATGACGACTTTTTATTTAGGTACTTACAACTGCAGATCACTTTCAAGTGAAGGAAGATTGCAAGAATTAGAAGAACTGTCTTATATTAAATGGGACATTATTGGACTTTGTGAAGTTAGAAGAAAAGGAGAAGAAACAATTGATTTAAAAAGTGGACATATACTCTATTATAAAGGCATACATATTGGAAATAGAAGTGGAGTAGGGATTCATTATAAATAAAAAGTGGAAGAACAATATTGTGGAGATTGATGGTGTATCGGACAGAGTGGCAAGATTAGTTATACAACTTAATAGCATATACCAAATGCAGATAATTCAGGTTTATGCCCCAACAAGTTGTCATAGTGATGAAGTAGTAGAAGATTTTTATATGGATGTACAAAAGGCTTTTGATCAGAGTAAACAACATTTTAAAATTGTTATGGGAGACTTTAATGCTAGAATTGGTAGACAAATGAAAGATGAAATTGCTGTAGGTAATTTTGGTTATGGTAATAGAAATGAGAGAGGACATAGACTTGTGAAGTTTGCAGAAAAAGAAAAACTTTATATTATGAATTCATTTTTCGAGAAAAATGTTAAAAGGAAATGGACATGGAAGCATCCAAATGAAGGTACAGCAGAATTGGATTATATTTTGACTAACAGAAAATACATATTTCAAGATTGTAATGTTCTTAATAAATTTAACACAGGAAGTGATCATCGATTAGTAAGGTGTAAGTTACGTGTTAATGTAAAACTAGAGAGACAAAAATTATTAAGAAAAACAATATTTACAGTTGATATTCCTAATCTTCAGAAACATTCTAATGAATTTAAATTAGAACTTACAAATAGGTTTCAAGTGTTAGGAGATTTTGAACATCATACAGATTTGAATGAAATCAATATGAAAATAACTGATACACTTTTACAAACTGCAACAAACATAGCTGGTAGAAAAAAAGCAGCAATTGACTAATAAAATTTCTACTGAGACTAGAGAATTTATGAAGAAAAGAAGGAATATGAAGATATACAAAAATGATGTATTAAAAAGAATTGAATATCTCGAATTTTGTAAAATGGTACGGAAAAGAGTTGAAAATGATATAAGAAAGTATAACTGTAAAATAGCAAGGAAAGCTGTAGAAGAAAATAAAAGTCTCAAAAATGTTAAACAACATTTTGGTATTGGTAGGAAATTTATATCTGCAATAAGAAAAAAAGATGGAATTATTACTAAAAAGAGAGATGACATCATGAAATTGGTAGAAGATTTTTATCAAGAATTATATAGTAATAAAGAACAAGTACCTCCTATATCTATTATATCTTCCGAATTGCCCAGAATTTTAAATGAAGAAGTGAGACATGCAATTAAGTGTATGAAGAAAGCAAAGGCTCCAGGAAATGATGGAATTATAATTGATATATTAAAAGAAGCAGGTGAAGAAATAGAAACAATTTTAGCAAAGTTATATACCAAATGTCTAAATGATAAAGATGTACCGGAAGATTGGAAGAATGCAGTAATAATATTAATATTTAAAAAAGGTGATAAAGAAGATATTAGAAATTACAGACCTATCAGCCTTTTATCAGTTTTATATAAAATTTTTACCAAGATAATTACAACTCGTCTACAGAAAACTTTGGATTTCCACCAACCAAGAGAACAAGCTGGATTTAAAAGTGGTTTTAGTACAATAGATCATATCCAGGTATTGAGAGAAGTCATAGAAAGGACAAACAAATATGAGTTGTCATTATGTTTTGGATTTGTAGATTATGAAAAGGCATTCGATTCTATACACATTTCTTCAGTGATTAAAGCATTGGATCATCAAGGTATAGATCCAGGATATTGTCATATTTTAAAGAATATTTATAAAAATGCAACAGCAACAATTAGATTACATAATGATACTGGAAAAATCAACATTGAGAAAGGTGTAAGACCAGGTAACTCCACATCTCCAAAACTTTTTACAGCAGTGCTGCAAGAAGTATTTTGTGGATGAAAATGGGAAACTAAAGGAGTGAAAGTAAATGGAGAGTATTTAAGTCATTTAGATTTCGCAGATGATGTAGTTGTTTTTGCAAATAATGCTTCAGAGCTGCAGGAAATGTTGCAGGAGTTAGCAGATGAAAGTAGAAAAGTAGGACTAAAGATAAATGTTAAAAAGACTAAAGTAATGTTTAATCGATTTGCTCAAAATATGAAAATAAAGATTGATTATGAAGAATTAGAAGAAGTTAACAGTTACAAATACCTTGGTCAGATTATTAATACAGATTGAAACATAATGGAGAAAATTAATCATAGAATTAAACTTGGTTGGAGTGCTTTTGGTAGAAATAACTTGATACTAAAAGGAAATATGCCTATGTGTTTGAAAAGGAAGGTTTTTAACAAATGTTTTACCAGTTCTTACTTATGGATCTGAGACTTGGACACCTAATAAAAGAGCAATACAGAGACTTCAGACCACTCAAAGGAGTATGGAGAGATGTATGTTGGGAGTAAGAAGAAGAGATCGAAAACGCAATGTATGGGTAAGACAACAAACAGGTGTTACTGACCTTATTGAAAAAATTAAAAGATTGAAATGGAGTTGGGCTGGACATATTGCTAGAAGACATGATAATAGATGGACAATTCAAATTTTAAACTGGATTCCAAGAGATTGTAAAAGACCCAGAAAGAGACCACATGTGAGATGGATGGATGAAATAAGAAAATGTGCAGGGGTGTTGTGGAGAAGAGAAGCTAAAGATCGGAGAAGATGGATTAAACTTGGAGAGACCTTCATCCTGAAGTGGATTGATAATGGTTGATGATGATGATGATGATCGCAAGATATCAAGTAAACTAAAGAATTAGCATGCGATATATATGAATGTAGTTGTGATTTATATAACCACCGTAAAATTTACCTGAGTTTTTCTAATAATTATTTATACCCCACCCCTTGAGTTAGATGTTAATGGCAACATTAAAATATTAAATATTACATGATAACTTTTAAAATATTTTTTTTTATTAAACTAAAGAAAGAACAATATTTTATTTATAATTTCTCCCCTAATATTTTGTCAAAACTAGCTTTACTTGACGAACCAATATAAATAAATACTTAATTCAAAAACTGACAAATTTGAAAAAGTTTACTTTAAAATAGATTTAAAAATATCTCGAGGACAAATTAAACTTACTGTACCTGATTTTTTTTTTTTTTTTAAGAAAAGTTAAATTTTAAAGAAAGGTTAATTTCAAATTGCTCCTTCTTTTAAAGGTAAACTCTCTGGATGTTTCTACAAAAAGATTAAATTCTGAATGTCTCTTAACACGTGTTTCAATACTTAAATGTGCTTTTGAATAGAAATACTAGCGGTGAATTACTTAAGAAATTTAAGAAAAGAAAATTTTGTGCTTGGTTTCCCGTTTTTTTTCTTTTTTTAAAAACGTGATTTTAGAATAATAAAGATTTCAATCTTTAAATTCTTATTTAGATAAAGTAATACTAATAATACCATTCTGTTTACATACAGAAACAGACGAATAAGGAAGTTTGCTTTCTTTCTTTAGAACACAGGAAAACTACTTGACAAAAATGTTATTTTTGTAAAATAATAAGAAAAAATTGAGTCAAGAAGAGGCATCGCGCTAATTATTAGTATATATGATTGATTTAGAGAGATTATCATATTTATTAATTTAGCATAGCACTAAAGGTAACAATTTAAAAACATGTATTTAATGCGATTTTTCATTCACGCATACATTCATTCTGCCTTATCAGGCAACGGAGAAAAAAGACCATAATGTTTCTTGATCTTGAACTCAGAGGTAAAATGCCTATAAACTCACCACGCTGGCTAATGCATGTTGGTGAGCAGACCATCCATGTTTGTATACTATATGAATATCACATAGTAATAACAGTTGGAACGATAAGAATGCATGGAGTGGGCCACATTAGGAATTTGTTCTGCTCGGTTCCTTTAAGGTCTCCAAAAGGAACCAAAGGCTAGAGATCGGAGTAGATGGATTGAACTTGGAGAGACCTTCATCTGGCAGTGGATTGATAATGATCGACGACGATGGTGATGATGATTTAATGCGTTATAAATAAACTTATAGAAAAAAGGGTTGAAAAAAAATTACTAAACACATATTTTTAGCCAGTGTTTCATCATCATTTCGAATTGTGACTCAAAATATAGCCCATTAGCATGAAAGTTAAATGATCCTGGAGTGTTTAATAAAGTGCTTACAATTGTATTATAAAAAGTTTCAAAATATAATGAATGACATATTTTTTTGTTGCGCCCATGACCAGAGTTTAAATTCAAACAAAATAAACTTTAGAAATGTTGCAAACAAACAGATTTAGTATTATTATTTTCAGGAAACTGTTTCAAAGCAATTCCAGCCAGTTAGTCATCATCGTCATCAGCAGCAATCATTTCAAATGAGTATAACCATTTCATTTTTAAATAATAATAATAATAATAATGGTGATGATGATGATGATGATAATGATTTTGCATTAGAAATAAGTTTATATATAAGTATTATGGGGTATTGTCTTTTATTTTCTTTTGCAGCAAACTTTTCTTTTTTCATTATATTCTATTATTTGCTATATTTTTCTGATAAAAGCAATCAATATTTCCCTTTTTCAAAAAGTTTTTGAGTTAATCTTTGCTCAAATTCACCATAAAATATTAGTTTTAGGAAATCTTGTATTATTCATTTATTTCACGTGTTCAACTCAATGAAGATATGATTTTTTAATAGTAGACTTTATAGGATCACATCCAACAAAACTATTAGTTATCTAATTATAATTAATTGGTTATTTATTAGTTAAAGAATAAAGACCTAGGATAACCTAGGTTGATTCAGATGAATGGCAATACTGTAGTTATAAAATCAAAAAGTATAACTATAATATAATGTGTTTTTCACTACTGGTAAATGAGACATTACATTCTAGTAAAGACAAAGCTTATAATTATTTTAATTTTTAATTGTCTTACAATGATGAAACATTTATTTCACTGGCAATATTTATTAATTATTTTATTTTATTCAATATATATATTTCAACACTTAGGCAATTCAAATATCATTAACAATCAACAATTTCAAATTATTGTCTAAGTGTTAACTGGCTTTTAAAGATTATTTACAAACCCATTTAGCCTTGAACATTATCACACTTAATGTGTGTGTATATATATATATATATATATATTCTACCCTGTCAATAGGACGACGATCCCTAGAAGATATGCCAAGTCCCTACATTAGGCTATCCTACGACCTTATCTAGGTACTATTTAAGACTCTTACCATTTTCTCAATTATCTTTGGTCAATATTAACAATTGTGAGACTCTTCTATCCTATCATCAAGATTTCATATCCTTTAACATTAAATAAATACTCAAGTATTTTTCCAGTGGAATGAGAAGATGTAGACACTCCTCCTTATTTAGTATCTATATACTCTCATGGCTAACAATCATGATTAAATGACTATAATAAAACATCTATAATTATTAACTTTCAATTAACTAATTAAGAAATTATACTATCATGTTATCTATATTGAATGTTACTATTATTTCTTCTGTAGGATTATAATTAGCAATAATCATAATAATAATTTTATATTAAGGAGATCTCAGGATAATCATTGATTTTTAATTATTTATTTAATCCACCTATAAAATATCAAGAGGGATTTTACTGAACTGTATAGGCAGTGTCACTTAAAAAAAGACTTATAACTGGAATCTATAATTAAAATTGTACTACTAATTTAATGTTTATGTTCCCTAATACTTACTTTTAAACTAATATTGTTATCTAAATTGTAATTATATGTGATACTTTCAATAATAAGTAATTCATAATTTAATTTGCTGAGTCCTTTGAACTAGGATTCCACACCTCACCATCAACAAACAGAATGATAAACAATACCAAAGACAAAATACTATCTGATCAAATAGCCCAAGCAGTTTATAAAATTTCATGCCCAACCAATGGATGTAGAGCGGCATATTATGGGGAGACCCATGCTAACATTACAACAAGAACATCTCAACATCATTATTTGTACAGGAGAGCTATAAATAACGATGAAAACAGATTCATATTCTTCGAGCACCAAAAAACAACAGGCCATGTGTTCTGACCCACTATGGCAAGGGCACTATGCACTGAATGTAATGATATAAAATGAAAAATTAAAGAGGCGTGCTTTATTGCAAATGACAATGATGCAATAAACTGGAAAGAATCGTGCTTTGCAATCTCCAGAAAATGGTCGTTATAAAATTTGCATAAATTTTACATAAACCACAGCTAAACTTTAGTTAAAAGTAGGCTATGATTATGGAGACTCAAGGTCTCTGAAAGCACTAAGCCATATAACTTGTAAGAAGATTGAGACAAGCTTCACTTTTTTGTGTAAAGCGCAAGCTAAATTACTTACTACTCAAAGGTGAAGTAGAAAACTTTAATTTTTTATAAATAAGTATACTTTAATAATTTGCAATATTATCAATAACTTAAGTGATCAAGACAGCATACAGTAAGTTAAAATCTTTTTTAAGAGATGTTTACTTAATTGACTGTTATAGTTCGAAACTGGATGAATTTCTTATTTCAATCTCAAACTGTGCACTTTGAGTTCATGTGATGTAGTGACAATGACTCTCAGAAAAGAAATGCAACTTTTAATACTCAAGTTAATTCTCAAAACAACAACTTTAATCATATTATTTACAAGATATTATAATAAACATTTTAACTAACAGGTAATGTAAAATAACAACAGTAATAAAGTTATATACCAATATAATATAACGCTATAAACAATTGAAAAATGTCCATTCTCTTTTTTACCTTTTAGATATTTACAATATAAAAAAATTACCTTTTTATATGATATGGTGTTGTTGTAATATATATATATATATATATATATATCACAAATCAGGTGTTTCCATTAGATCATCATTCTTCTCTTTCTTTTACAATTATCATCCCATTATAAATAAGTTAGATTTTAAATTATAAAGACAAAATAGAACATATTAATTATTATATTCTTGCTTCAATACAATAATCTTATTATAATATGGTGAAATGTCACTTTTTGTGAATTTTTAGATATCATGTTATTCATCCTTTGATCTTTATTTATTTATTTATTTATTTTCTCATGTGTCATAGTACCATCCGGGAAGTGAACCCGCTAACCCGGGACAATTGCTTGTAAAGCAGATGTCACTGACCTCTCGACCACCAATGCTTGATTTATTTTTTACACAGATATTACAATAATAATTATAAAATCATCAATTAGTTTTTTTGATCTCAAACTTCATCTTCCTATAGTTTTATTTTCAACCTATATACTAAATTATAACCAATAAGAATTTTAGGATGTGTACTACTAAATCTGAACCCCTATAATCTCCCTGCACTAATTTTCATCGATAATTTATGAGATTAAGCTAAATATTAATAGTCCACCCTTTGGTGTATTCTAAATAAACTACCCATCTCTGCTTTATCTAACAGCTTAATTATTACCTTCATATTTCTAACTTATATTTGTTTGATATCATTCTTATAACTAATTGTTTCTACAAATTACAAACTAAAATTATTTATAATTCTGTATAACTATATTAAATTGTTCATTGTAAAACATAAGATCAAATTAAAAATATCATCGTTTCTCGTTTTCAATATTGTATATTTAAACACCAACCTATACCCTCTCCGTAATATACATATTAACTACTTTTAGGATACATTTTATTAAATCATTAATCATATCTATTGATTTTAATTATATAACAGTATTTGATAAAAACATAACTTTTAAAATAAATAATGACATAGGTAACCAAATTAAATCAATTACTAATTTCACCATCTATTGATCTATCCACCCCCTCCCATTGTAATAACAACTATATTTAAAGTATAGAATTAATATATATATATATGATGTTGCAAGCTTTTTTCCTTTTTAAATATAAGTTCCTAAACAAACAAACAAACAAAAAATCATTAACTGGCATTACAATCGTTCCACGGGATTCAGACTGTTTGCACATCAATATTGTTATCACTTTCATTTCAAACACTTTTGTTACAAACACCCCAATAGTTGCATGTTAATATTACAATCATTTTTGTTCCAGTTGTTCTCATCTGAAGATTATTACAATTATCAAATTTACACAACATCAGGTTATTGACAAAGTAGCAGTTTTTTATTTTTCTTTAGTAATTAAAGATTATCTGCAACTTGTCTTATATGTTGATTTAAATACTCCTTGCGCTAGTATTCAAATGATCTCTTATTTACTTTGGTTAATCTTATTATCAAGAAGAAAAGAATTTTCCATTTTCATTTTAACAAAAGAATAATATTATCTTCCACATAAGTTTATAGTTCATAATGCGCTAAGGTTTATTTCATCTATTATTCAACAATTTATTCTCCATGCATATTTATTTTTTATTAAATATTTTCTGGTATAGTTTTACTCTCTTACATTTATCTCTTTTTTTTTCAGATGATAGATAATGCTTTCATTCATGCTAATAGACTGCTGTTATTCAGTACACTACAAATATAATCATTATTTAACCTATATAATACTCAGTATAATTTTTTTTAACTTTACATAAAAGTAATATTAAAATTAGTATTGCTCCGTTTTAATCATTTCTTCAATTAAAATTTTATTCAAACATGCTTTAAGACTTATCCTTGAATACGATGTATACTTTTCCATTCACACCTAGTTCCATTAGTATCTATTACTACTTTAATTCTAGATCATTTTAAAAATGCATACTTATCTCAGTCAGAAATAATTTGCCTTTTATTTATCCCTGGATGATAACTTGAACTTCTCCAATTATTTTGACTCATATGACACATGGATACTTCAACTAGTTTAGCAATTAAATCCAGTGCAAATACAGTACTCCCAAGGTTTTCCTTTAGTGAGTTTCTTCCTTGGTCACAATTTAGGATATGCAGACAATTTTTCCTCTGTTTTATATTATTTTCTCCATATAATGATTTCAAAAAAATTTCCAAGGACCATTAATTGTTGAGTTTCCCATAGAGATCAATTTAATTTACTCTTGCATTTTAATGAAGCTTTATAACCTATATCATTTAAATTATTATGTAGGTAAAATTCATTACTTTTTTTTTCCAAATAATAATAATATGTAAGTAAATTTCTTGCAAACTTTTAGAATAAAAAAAATAATCAGTTACTTGTTTGCCAATCTGTGATTTTTTTTCTTCCAATTTAATATTCCCTCAATTTTTTTAATGATTGTTTGCAGGCTGTTTATTGGTTGATTTCCCCCACTTCTTTGAATTTATATTTAAAGAGTTGTTAGTATTTGATCTATATTAAAAAGAAATATGTTCTGCTTAAAATATTTCTTAATAAAAATAATACCTTTTAGAAACTGAATAGAATACAATTTACTTTATATTGATTTAGATCGTTTTGATTTTATTTTTAAAAGAATAAGCTTCGATATTACTTTTATGATTTTTAATCACAAAATTTGTAAAATGAATCTTAGTTATTTATTTTTAAACATAATTTAAGATTTAACTGGAAATAAGAATTGCTTTTATATCTGTCTATATAATGCATATTTGTTTAGAAGATTAGATTTGAACTTTACTATAATTTTAAATGCTATTGAATGTTTACTTATTTGTAACAATAATAAATTTATAGCTTATATCAGAAACTGTTACCACGAAGTCCAAAAGTAGTTGGGAAACTGCTAAAAAAAACCAAATGTGTTTTAGTAACTGTTCTGTCTCAAATCTTGTACTAGGCAAAAAAAGTAATTGTAATTTATATATATTTGGTGTTATATTTTTATATTAGACTATTTCTATCTTCTAATATGAGTATTGAATGGTTTTAGAAAAATTTAACTTTATTTAAATATTCCAAATACATTCAATTGTTAGTAATAGCACATCAAATAGGTTAGTAAATGTACAATGTTTTGAGAGATATTATTCTCCCCTCTTTTTCAGGTATTTCTGCCCTGATCAGTGACAATACTAGCATGGGGTTCGAATCTGGACCTTTAGATTCTTTGATGTTACTATCTATATATCTTTTTTGTATAAAGTGTTTATTACTCGATTAATATAAATTGATTTGCAGGTTCTTAAATTCATTGGATATTAAGCAAAGTTTAAAAATATATAAATAGTTAGCATTTTTTTCCTTCTTTTTTGATGGTTAAAAATTACTTATTCTACTGTGACTTTATTTGCATAATTCCATGAACATTTGAGTTTGCATTTAAAAAAAATGATGTACAGATTTTATTCCCTATAAATTTCATAAACCATATGCTCTTTTTATTTCATTACCATATTCAAATTTACATATTATACTTTTGTTCTTCAAATGTTTTCAAGTTGTAATAGTAAAATATCCCTTCACATACTTAAAAATCTTTCTTTGTCTGTTTAAAAGCAGTTTATTTATCTATATGTAAGGGTTTTACTTTTTTTTCTCTCTGAATAAAATCTTGATGCTTAAAGCAGAATATCTTCTTTTAAATTTGGTTACAAATCTTCTCCTCTATCTGATCTACTATCACATCTCAAATTGTTCTAGTTTACTTATTCGGTATAAATTTCACTTTATTTGTGAATCTGGCCTTTATAATATTGATCATGTCTCCTTTAAATCAATGACCTTTTTTTTCTAATATTACAAAGTCTAACAATGCCTTGTGATAGTTTTTCAATTTAGCAACATATATTTTTCTTTCACCATTTCTATGTTATTCATTGCAAGCTTTAAAGAAATAAATGCTATCTACTATTATATATAACAAATGAACAGCTACAGGTCTCTAAAAATATGTCATTATTAGATGACAACTTTGAGATTTATCTCAGGAGTTTTTAATATGCACTGCAGTTGAATGATTTCCATGGATATGACAAATTGAAAACCTTAACAATTTTTAGCAAAAGCAATAAGTTTTAATTTAAAAAAGTGAAAAGTTATATATACAGAGATATTTACACACACTTTTTTTCTCAAGAAAATCCAATAATAATTTATAAATTGTTAGATTATTGAGAAGGAAATGTATGTCTTTATTTTTTATACAAATAACTTTTCTTATATATTTTAATTAATCAATTTTTTAGTTATGTGATTTTTAAAAAAAGATTATACACCTGGTCTCATTTTACATGATAGATAGGTTCCTCAGAAAACATGCACAAAAGAAATCACACAAAAATAGACATAACTTACCTTGAAAAAGGGAGAATACGGACTGTGATTTTTCAAAAATCGCATAAAAGCAAAGCACCAATGTAAAATTACTTTAAAATTCACGCAAAAAAAAAAAATAAGGAAATAAAATATGACTAATAAAAAATTTCAAATTTGAAAAAAACTGATACAAAACAAACTTTTTTTAACTATAATATTTAATTTTATTCAAAACAATATGTATTTTTATGCATAATTTACAGTACAGTAATTTACATTTTTTATACACGTTTTAATTATTATCGCTATTTGCCGATAAACAAGTTTGTTTGCAAACTGGTAAAAAATCAGATTCTTCACAAGAGGAAATACAACTAGTACCAACTTCACTCTCATGCTGTGCTAATGGTTTTCTGGTGACAACGTAATTAGTAATTAATCTTTGTAATTTTTAAATTGTTAATTACAATTAAAAATCAGATTTTAATTTTTAATTGTCAAATTTAATTGTGCCCACTGCTATTACTCACTTTTAAAAATAAACTTGCAGACACTAAACGATTAATAATTGATTACATTCTTTTTTAAAAAGCAAAAACAGAATGTGATTTAAAATGCAAAATTAACACGCACAATGTTTGAACAAATTTACATTATAATCTTGTAAAATTTATGTGTGTATACATAAAATGTGGAAATCATGATTTTAATTTCATTATTGCATAAAATATTACTATTATAAAGCACTGAAAATATTGAAATTATTAAGATAAAAGTAGAATTCCAATAATGTGCTATTACTTTCAATATGACGTAAGTGCACAAAATTTATTAATTAAAGTAATAGCACATTATCGGAGTTCGACTTCCGAAGAAACATGAATCACGTAACTTCAAAATTGTGTTAAATAAATCTGCATAAAAAGAGACCCAGGTGTAATGTGTTTTGTGTGCATGCATGTGTTAACCCATAAATAAAAACTAATAACTTATAACACTGATGTATATTTGTTTATCATGTAATCAATCAGACAAAAATAACAGATGGAATAACAAAGGCATATGGAGTAGATAATAAAAATTTATCCACTCAGTCTTTTTAAGGCCTGGAAAGAATAAAATAATATCTTTTTAATTGACTGTAAACTTTTTTGTGCCAGCTTTTTACTGGACAAATAACTAAACAAAAGTTGAATTCTATGATAATTTCATCACTGAAATAAATTTTTCCTGCACATTGCACATTTAGTTGTTCTCCCTGGTGAGATTTTTTGTAAACTTTACTTTTTATTTTAGTTTTAAACTGATATTCTATATTAAAATTCGTTAATGTAACTTAATTTGGTAGTAATATAGTTTGCAAATAAAAAAATTCTAGAAATTTATATTTGAACTTTCTAAATATTTTTAAAAAATGAGATTGTAATAACAGTAATAGAAAAGTTTCTCATTGAACAGATTAACAGAGCAGAGTGACTTCAGAAAATGAACAAAATCTTTTTAATTGAAATTTGTTCTCAAAATGCAAACAATCTATCAAATTATGCTTTAAAATATTAAAATTGTTTCCTAATTTTTTAAATATTTTAAAATATTTTAAGACAATAATGCATTGACCTATGAACCATTATTTTTACAAAATGAGCTGATCAAAATACCATGAATTTCTTTGTTAACATTATTCTATCTTCTATTTTTTTTTTCAAAAAAAAAATACATGTATAAAAAACAATGTTTGATTTTTAATAAGTATTACACAAATATTATGCAAAAATAATTACGAATCTTAATAAACTTTGTAAAAAAAAATAACATTTTTAGTAATATCAAAAATATTCTCAAAAAAACTTTGCAAAAAGTGTGAACATTGGGAAGACATCACTCAAATAAAAGAACTTAAATGTTTAAAACTTTTTTATATTGTGACCATTTTATATTACTGGTTTCTTGACTTCTTGGTATTTAAAAATTAACTTTTTAAAATAAGGTTAAATTACGAATTTTTTGAAAAAAAGTTGGTGAAATATCTTAATAAATGGCTCTGCAAATAAATGTTTTGAAAAATATGATTATAGCAAGTTTTTAAAAAGCTTTTGCTGATTAAGATGTTATTTTAATACTGTTTTATACATTGGGGTAAACAACATCAATGCACTTTTCATGCCTACCTTAAATAAGGGTATGCAGTACTAAAAATACTTTAAAGCTATATTTAATGTCATCAATGTTTACTCCACATACAAAATGCTATTAGTATTTGTCTTTAAAATGAAATTCAGTGTGATAATACTTGTAGATGTTAGAAATAAGTTTAATATAATGTTAGAATTGAAAACATTTATAGAAAATCAATGCATAATAAGTCTAAAAGAAATCATGTCTAAAATAAAAGATAATCAAATACTTTATTGCTTGGAAATTTATGGAAAGTTTGAATACCTGAATAACAGAATTGAGGTGTGATCAATGAACCATGAACTCCGGAGGCTAACATTCTACCTCTGCACCAAATTATGTAGAATACTTAAAATTCTAATTAGGCAGAAAATTTTAAAGGACTTTAATGAATTTATGATCTTAAAATAAGAATTGCAATAGCTAAACAGATTTCATAAAGTAGGAATTTATTTTAGGACTTATTAAAATTCAGCTTTATGAAAATTTAAGTATAAAATTTAATTTAGAAACTTTCCCTATTAGTAATTTCTAATCACAGAAAATGGTACATGCTAACATTGACCTCTTTTGTTCCTTTGTTATAAATCTAAAGAAACTATACATCTTTTTTTTCCATTGTCCTGCCCTTTTACCTATAGAAATATGACAAGTCATCTACTAAATGACATATGTCCTCTACTTTTATTCTTACTAATAGCATGAAATGAGGTCTTTTTCCTTCAGTTAGGTTTACTATTGTACTAGTCAAATGATGTATGTTAGCTTAACCTAGTTCAAATACTAGGCAAAAGTACCTCGAGGCCACCCATATGTGAGATATAGAAACCAACAATACTATGACCTCTGCCCTATTCACCTATTCTCAAGTCTAACTATGAAACAACAACATATCTGAAATACGCATAAATTATTTTCTCACCCAGCCCAAGCTTAGCATCAGGGAGAGACATGGATGAGAACACTTATGGGAATAACTAAGTTAGAATGTGCATAATATAAATTTAATATGAAATATGTGTTTGTGCATGCCTGGATCATTGGAAAAGTAAAACAAAGGTTAAGCTAATCAGAAATTGAAATAAAATTAAAAAACTTAAGCCTTTTAGATTAAATAACATATTTTAATAAAACGTAATGCTAAATATTTGAAAGGTTTTAATTATCTCTGCTATTCCCCGGTTGATTATATAATAAATAATTTGATAATAAGGCGGAGGGCAATTAGAGAACATTTTGCGGTCTAAATCTATATCTTCCCAACTTTAATAAAATTATTAACTCGAATCCCCTTGATAAAGCACAATTAAAATAAATCTCTCACAAAGCATTTTCTAGTTGCTTTGTTCTTAAAACAATTTTAAAATATTTAAGACATTTATACTAACTGAGATATAAGTATGGGGCTAAAGGCGGACAAAAAAAGGCATTATTGAGGAGATCAAGTTGGCAAACAAAGGAATCTTACTAGTATTTAGAAGACCGATATTATTTTAAATTGGAAAGTTTTAAATGGGAAAAAATAATTTAAACCACAAATAAAAACAAGAAAACATTTATATACATTTTCAAATGAGGAATAGTGAAGGGAAAAAATTTCAGTATAAGTAAATGATCAAATGATAAAATAAGATTAATCTAATATTAGTCTAATGTGAACAATAATTACATAATAAAGAGGAATTGAAGACATAAGTAGCGAAAGGTATTTAAAAAAAGGTAAGTAATAGTTCATGAGGAGAGGTAAGTAATAGTTTATGAAGAGATTTTTATACAGTTACCAGTCCTTGTTCTTTGATCCAGTTCCCTTGACATGGTGGCTTGATTAAATACATGAAGATTTGTCTGGACAAGGAAATGGAAATTATGCAGCAGCAGCATTTTAATCGCGGAGTTCACAGACATGGCTCACAGTTCAGGTTTCTCTTTGTTGGACATGTTACGGCATTTTGATGGACTAGGACCCTGGTGGCAGGCAAAGCTGTTGTGCCTAACTGCCAAACATGATCATGTCCATCAAACTAGTATAACTTTTAGCATGTTGCATGTTGAAACTTTGAATAGGAATTTTTCCACAAAACTAGGATCACTTTAAAGCACTGACTGCCGAATCTTCACGCACAAAATCAGAATGACTGCGAGGGCAAAATCTGAATAAGTTTGGAAACAAAATATGAATCAGTTGAACAGCAAAATCTGCCTAACTCAGGAACAATATTTAACTGCTTTTATAAGTAAGATTTCTCCTCAAAGCAAAGCACAGGATCTGCATGAATAAGCATAAGAGACCAAAAAGCAAATCATCATAATAACCAATAACCCAATCTTTTGTTCTCCTCTCCTTTTTATACCCTTTCATGAGCTACCCTTCTATTGTTTTGCATATGATTTTAGATCTTGATAAGCCCCTGCATTCCATTGTTTCAAAGTAACTTTTTCTAAAAATAAACTTTTAATTTCTTTTTATAGATTTCTGTCTTTAACTTTCAAATTTGTATTAATTAAAAAAGGCCATCTTTAATTTGCCTTGAATGGGCTAACTAATTGAAACATACATTTCTTTGGAAATGCAAGCAGGCTTATCTCAAAATAAAATTATACGCCATATTTGAACAAAATTTTAAAAGAAAAAATTTTTTTTATTATTTCTTTTAACAAATAACATTTTATTTCAACAGAATTTTGCATTTACTCATATATATATATATATGCTTCCGTATATATATATATATGTTTGATTCCTAAATTTTGGAACAGAAAATTTTAATAACGAGCTTAAACAGAATTTTACTTTAAAAGACATATTTTAAAGCAATTTACTAAATTTAATATGCGTTGAATATAAAAAATAAAACCCCGTTAATTTTATATTTTTATGCAAAATCCTGTTGATATTTTGACATAAACTTAATCCAGGTTACAATATTAGTTAAGTTTATAGAAGGCTGTGAAGGATGGATCGAACTTCCCCATCCATTGCTTCACTATTTTTCTTATATTTATCCTTTGGTTCATGAGATGCCATTTTTGCTTCAATCCTACATCTAGGAAATTTCAGTCACTAGTTTACAATAAAATTGAAAAATTAAAAAGAGAGACAGTGTGCTTGCCCACCCGCCCGGACATTATTGATGCTACATGAAACCTAGTTTCTCTTATGTCTCTATTATAAGTAGATAATTCCATTTCTTTTTTAATGTTTGTATGTCTTTGCTTTGTATGATAAACTTTAAAATATCATTGAATTTCAAATCTCTTTTCGAAGTTTATAAAAAAAAATTTTGCTTAATAAAATTTTTTGTTTTTTTTTACAAGAAAAAAAAGTTTTTTAAAAACCTAAACAAATTAGTGAATTTATGTTGAAGAAATCAAAGGAGTTGTGGAGTTGAAGGGAAACTGAATTTCACTTAAAAATATCTGAATTGTGACCGAAATATCGAAGCAGATTGTGGCTGAAAAGAAGTAGGGACATGAAAGAAGAAGAAAAAAGAATAATAAATGAAAAGAAAGTAGTTTTATATTAAAATTTTAATTTAATTAATTAATTTTACAGGGGAAAAAATATCACAGAAATTGTCAAGCGTTGGCAGCCTTGTGGTTAGCATAGCTGCCTTCCAAGCAGCTGGCCCGGGTTTACTTCCCGGTCAACGCTTTGACATATAATATATATATATATCATAGAAATTACATTTTAAAAAAGAAGGTAGTTTTAGTTGCCTAAGATCGATCATTTCCTTCACAAATCTTCCAGGAAGTTGAAAAACGTTGATTAATCATATGATTTACGCTTTATATATTTCAATATCTTTTTGAAATATCTCTAAATTTTTTTTTCTAATGTGTTTATTCCACCTGATCATACATATGTTGAAAAGATAAATAACTGATGATTGTTTATCTTTCCAACATGTGTATGATCAGGTGGGTCAGCAATATGAGATGGCATGGAGAGTTGAGGGTCGTGTGAAAGTCTGTGTTCGAATCCCTTATATATTACATTGTATATGTGCGGGTGTGTGTAAGCCTGTATAGTGTATTAATTTACTAATTTGTTTGTTATAATACTATTTTAAAAAGACATATTTAATGTTTCGAAATAAATTAATTTAATTAAAAGTTTAAAAGATACATATAAAAAAAAAAACATTTTTAATCGAATCGTGATATTATTTTTTATAACTTATAATTGTCATTAAATTGCGTCATTTATAACATTTACATTAATAACATCATTTCTCTAAGCATTTTAAGCGCATATTAAGCCACTTATTTTCGATTAGATTTTTTTTTTTTCTATTGAATTTATTTATGAGGCAATAAATCTGTCAAATAGTTTACACACACACGCACGCTCGCATAAAACTAGATATAAAATCAGACAAAGTAATAAATATGCAGTCAAAATACTGGAATTAACTTCATTTTCAATATACGGTAACAATAAAAAAAAATTATAGCCAACTTATAATTTACTATTCCTGTCGGCAGGCATGTCATTATCTGGTTATAGCTTTTATTTATTTGCATATTCAAAATTGTAGAGTTAATTCCGATATTTTCTTTTAAAACTAGATATGTATAAACAAATTATCTTCATTTGTCTAGACGCAGATTTATCATTATAATATAATCAAATGGTTAATTGCTCGAAAAATCGTGGAACGTTCGGACATCTTTACCTAAGCTTCAATTTAGGGTTAACCTTCAATTTAGGAACTCAGTTGTAGAAGTTGTTTTTCAACCAGAGCCTTTAACCACTGAGAATATATTATTTAATTTATTTGAATCGATATATTCTCATTTCTTTAAAATGAATTCTTCGTATATATAATTTTTCTTTACAGTATATAATAAACATTATTACCACCCCATCCCCGGTAGTACAGTTGGTAGATGGACCGATGATCACTAATTAATGGTGTAGCAGTGTGACCGTGAGACGTACGAGTTTATTATTCCTCACATTAGCCGTTTTTATAAGAAAAAAAATGTTTTTTTTTTCTATATATGTTATTCTTTTTTTTGCTTGATTTTTTTTTTAGCTCGATGTTTTTTTGCACCCTAGGCAGTTTGTTTAAACTGTCTAATGGCAAAAACTCTGCGCTATTAGTCTCAAGAACAAGTGACCGAGTTTAATGTGAAGAATTCTTCCTGCTGAAGAGAACGGATGGTATTTAAAGTTTCTATTGTGATGGAACAATTTGAACATAATGTTTATTGTTATGTTAAATGCTTTCACAGATAAATGAATCGAGCGTCTATTATTCTTTAAAATAAAAGCTCTGTTTGTGTGTGTGTGTGTGTGTGTGTGTGTGTGTACAGTATATACTGAATATCCACATTTGGAGATTATGAAATACAGATATGCTAAACAGTCATTTATGCAAATATTTGAGTAAGGGTTGCTTTTTTACTTTTGTTCATTGTCAAAAAATATTTTGTCTTTACCAAAGTTCACATCTAAATATAAAATAGAGCGTATAATTTTTTTGAAAACGTAGTGAAGGCATTGCACTGTCCGTGTGCATTCTCTTACTGTCTTTCCTATCTCTGTGAGTGTGTATATTTAACTTTTCTTTTCCCGTGCCTTTTCTATGTGTTTGGGTGTTAATCAAACGCTATCCCGCAAAAATCACACGATTCTATAATTATTATTTTTTATATATAAAATATTATTAATACATTAAAAAGTAACAAAGACATAATTACTTTGTATCCTTAAGTTCTAAGACTATTTATGAAATTAAATAGTAGTTAATTATAATGTAAATTTATGTCAATTTCAGGTTAGCATACAATTTTTATATATATATAAAGTCATGGAACTGTCAAGGTTATAACAAATTATTTTTTTCAAGTCTGACAACGATTTTAAAATCGTATATACATATAATTTTTTAAACCATAAAAAAAAAAGCGGAAGCTGGTTAAAAAGGAATAATAATCAACTAGTTAGTTGCCAGAAAATTTTCTTGATCTCCAGGAACTTATTATTAGTTTAAATATATTTTTAAATCAATAAACTTTATCTTTCTTTTTAAGACGAGTTTTAAAAAGTAAATGTTAAAAAATCGTTTGCTCCTGAACTGAAGCCCTATCTGTTGTTTACAAGATTAGGGTGTCACATGATCGCTAAAGCAATTAACCCTTCGATTGCTATTGTTTTGTGCAATTTAACATAGGTGTAAAATAATGGATTTGGGAGCTAAAGATTTCT
Source organism: Epiperipatus broadwayi (assembly GCA_028023455.1). NCBI lineage: Eukaryota > Metazoa > Onychophora > Udeonychophora > Euonychophora > Peripatidae > Epiperipatus > Epiperipatus broadwayi. The sequence goes on from JAQFVV010007715.1 coordinate 52,122, forward strand.
GGATCAAAGATCAGCCCTTACTTTTTTAGTGTTCAAATATCACATGATCTCATGATGATAAAGTATTCCGTTTTTGTTTTTTTTTAAAAAAAAAAAAACTAAATCTAAAAAAATTATGATATGTCTCAAAATTATGAAACATGAGGAGGTTTTTAAAAGAGAAGAGATGTGGATTTCTGAAACAAAAATTTTAAATTAAAATAGTTGAATTTATATTGCTGTGGTGGTATAATGTAATGGTGTACAATCTATTTCTATTCCCGATCTCTTGTCTTAGACAGCATTTCTATGCAACTAAATAAAAATATGAAATCCATAATTTGGGAAATAATTTTACTACATTTATGGATATTTATATAGATAATTTCAGGTATAATAGACAAAATAAATAAAAAAATTTCAACATATTTAATAAAAAATAAATTTAACAATTGATGAAATTTGTGCTTCTACAGAGCTTTTCTACGATTTGGGTTACATTAGAAATCGAGAGCCTTAAATCACTTTCTGAATCTAATCGTGATCGATATTTCATTTTAATTGCAATTAATTTTGCGACGCCATTTTCATCCAGGTACATTGATGAAGGTTGAATTAAAACTTTTATTATCCTTTTTTTTTCAGTTTAGAATAATTCTTTGTAATTGACGTCAAAAGGTCAAGAATTGGTGGTCGAGAGGTCAGTGACAGCAGCTGCTTTACAAGCAGTTGTCCTGGGTTAGCGGGTTCGCTTCCCAGCTGATGCTATGACACATGAGAAAAAAAAAAAACGTCAGTAATTTAAATTAAGTGCATAATGTTTTATTGCATGAGACGTTAATTCATTTTTTTAAAAAAAACATTTAAGAAGTTGTAAGAATTAAAAATATCAACAAAATATTCATTAGTATGAGAAGTAGTAATTGAAATATGTAATTAACAACCAGTATGGTAAAAAAAAATGCATCTAAATGACCATAATAAATAATTTTTTTTTAAAAAACTGTATTTCCATCAAGTTTTGAATCACACAGTGTATATTATCTTTGCCCATGTGGATTACTTTGTTTAATCCTAAAGTGGTGAAAGTTAAATGGTGAGAGAAACAAGATGCACCCAATGTGACTAATTATGTGTTAATTAAACTAGTTCAAATGCTATTAATTATATCTTATGATGAGACATAAATATATCATTTTTTTAATTATAGATAATACTTTTCAATGTAACTATTGTCAAGTTAATATAAACATAAGATACAATATTATATTTATACCAAATGTACCGGGCATAAATAGGCCGTGGTTTTTTTAATTGGTTTCTATAGCAATTTTTTTAAAGATTTTATGTAAATTAAATAAAAGATTTTAATATTATATAAATAAATGTGGGAATTGTACACTGGCCTAAAAGGGTGTCATTTCAACACCAATTATATGATAACCAAAGCTAAATGTAAATACAGTACTATAGCATTCATTTTTTTCCTTACTAAATATCATATTTCAAACATGAATTTATGCGCTGTAGTCACATTTTCTTGGCAATTTAAATACTAATTAAAAGCACACATACTGACTTTTTCTGAGTATTTTTATTAATGGTGGATTTACCCTCTTCACATAAATGTAATAGTTTTTTTAATTGGTTGTGAATTTAACATGTGACAGCTTTATGAACAAACATACATTCACCAATCAGACAACAGAAAAAATAAGGATTTTATATATAAGATTTTATTTTTAAAAAAAAGAAAAAGAAATTATTACAACATATATATGCATTTATAGAGAACTCCATGATCCCCCAAAATTCTTCAGTGACCCCTTAAGAAATTGCAACCCATTGAGTGTGCACCACTAATTTATTGCAATTTTTCATTGTGCTCATTCTACTCACTGGCTATGATTATGAGAAAGTGCTCAGCCACTAATCTTATTATCTGTAATTAGCTTCACCCATACCTGCATATTAGTACATTTAGACATATTACTTGTTTGATTGAAAGTTTATATTTGTCTTATTGTTACATTATTATGGGTGAAATTTTCCATTATAAAATTTTATTACATCTTGGCCTATCAACCAGAACCCTCAATCAACAACTGAAATTTTTACATGCATGCTTGCAATTTTGTATTTTTTCTAATTACTGCAGAGTCAAAATAAACCCCCCAGTCTACAATTATAAAAACTGTCTACAAAATTACAATTGCATTTACTTAAGATAATTAGTAAAGAATGCCAAAATACCCTTAAAAAAGAAAAGATTTGATTGCACCTCTGCAAATAGATGCATCCCCCAATATATTATTATAAAATGTAATAAGGTCTCTGCAAAGTTACATCAGCAGTTTTGACACAAACTCATATTTCTCGATAAAAAAACAGCATTCCCACCATGAAAAAAATTCATATATCAGTCTTATCAACAAGACTCCACCTCTAAACATCAAATGATCACCATTTCTTATGCTTGCACATAACTGTTATTAAAACAGGCAAAACTCTCCATATAGTAGTGCCACTCAGTGCCTGCCAGAGTAAATCAATGGATGGCAGAAGGCTAATGCCTACTTATCCAATATCCCCAGACTAGTTTCTGGCTTGTAGCCTTTATCAGTGAGGAGCTTTGGATCTGAGAGCACTGCACCTAGATTTTGGTGGCACTACTGTATGGAGAGTTTTTCCTGTTTAATAACAGTTATGTGCGAGCATAAGAAATGGTGATCAGATGATGTTTAATGGTTTAACACCAATCCTGTTATAATAGGATAGTGGTGGCTATGGTTTTTAAAGAGTCAAAGACACCAAAATATATGGGTGCTGAACTGAATTCAGATACATATGACTATATAAGCTATTGAGATTAGATTGAAAATATTATTGTGTTTTCAATTTTATTCTCATAACATTGTAGCTAAGTAGAAATAAAAGGTGGCTACTGGAGGGATGCATTAGATCTTAAGATCTAGATGTAGTGCGCTCAGATCCAAGGCTTTTCACTGATGAAGGCCACAAGCCAAAAACTAGTCTGGGGATTTTGAACGAGTAGGCCCTAGGTGGGGATTTTATGCACAAGCCTTCTGGCATCCATTGATTACTCTGGCTGGCACTCAGTTGCCCTACTGTATGGAGAGTTTTTCCTGTTTTAAGACTCCACTTCCTGTTACACTCAGACTCAGACAGAGATTTGTTGGCATCCAATGGAACCAGCCAATCAGTGATTTGATAGCTAACATTGAGGAAGACCTATTAGACAGTCCTAATAAGGACAAACTAATTATCCAGTTCATCAAGGCCATTTGTTACAAATCAAACAACACAGCTAATCATGATTGAGGTTAAAAATTAACAATACCAAGCAATTCCTTATGGATAACTCCATAATTTGCCTTAAAAAAGATAAGGGACAAATATTTACACTGATGAATAAAAGTAAATAAAACAACAAAATGAAAGGTACAAATAAACAAATTAAAATTCAACATCCTCAACTTTAACAACAAACTCAATAAAGACAAACTCAATTTATGCTCTGCTCCAAAAACACTGCAACAAAGCTTTTACTAAATCTAAACACTATAGAATATATGCCTTTGCTTTTATCTTGCCTAGAATGTTTGCTAATGTTAAGTTACACAAACCTAATTCTCTGCCCAAACTCATGTTGGATTTCAGCAATGTGCATTATTTCCACACTTCAAAAATAGACAATCAATGGTTAATGAATTAAATTAGTTAGGGGTCTTATACAATTAAGTTCTTTCAAATTCACTGCTCACATCAAAAAATCCAAGCTAAAATCTGAATATGAAATTGCTTTTTTGACATTACTGAGTTATATGGCTCCATTAATCGAAAACACTCCGTTAATATTGTACATGTAAAAAACAATTACTCACAGACATATATCACATTTATTCATGATTTTCTTATTTAGCTCAATGATAACCATTGCCACATTCAATGGACAATATTTTCATATGATAGATGATTGGTTTCCGGGATTACCACTCAGTGGAATCTTATCCAGAAAATACCTTAATCACTTTGAAGATAAACTCCTCCCTAAATATTTCAGCACCTTTCCCAAAATTTATCTATATTATTATGTTGATGATGTGTTTGTCACTGGATTAGAATCATCCATTACCAATCTGCAACCAGAGCTTTGGGTGCACTCCTCTCTATTGTTTACTATTGTTTGGGAAGACATGCACCACAAGATTAAATATCTGGACATCTACATATAATGATTTGCAGGTCACATAAAGTACACTATGTATATCAAATCTTTGTAGTTCAGAGACTACACACATCTTCAATCAAATTCCCCACTCATGCACAAATTTGCAGGTCTCTCATCTTTCCTTTGTTGTAATCATCACTTTTGTAAATTCAAAGACTCATGCAAAAGTAACATAGAACAATATATAAAATATCTCATCAGTGTCTGATTTAATCCCAGTCATCTTACAAGAAAGGTAAAACAATTTTATCAGAAGTTACACACCAACCTTCACAAGAATGACAAAACATGGCTTCTTCCACACATTCATTTCCTCGTTTAAAAACATTATCAGAATCTTCACTCACTCTTCCAAGCTTACTTTTTGCACACCCTTTTCAACTAATAAACTAATCAATAATTCAAAAGACCACTTACTCTCTGATCAAATTCCTCACACAGTGTATAAAATCACATGCCCTCAAACCAACTGCAGATCTATATATTAAGGAGAATCTCATTCCTCTTTCTCCACTCATGTCTCTCAGCACTGTTACTTGTACACAAGAGTTCTGAACAAACTGAATACAATTCCATCTTCTTGAAATACCAATGGTCAATAGGTCATATTTTTAAATCCTCTTTTGCCACAATTGCTTGTATAGAGTGCCATGACTCTAAATATAAAGTTAAAGAAGAATGGCTTCTCTCTTTCCAAAAAGTGGACTCTAACCCACTTTGCATAAATTTGAATAGTCATCTCACATATATTCCATTGTGCTCATTCAACTTGCTGGCAGCACTCGGCCATTAATCTTATTATCTGTAATTAGCTTCACCATTATCTGGGTTTTAATGCACTTAGACATATTTCTAATGGTTAAATATCACATAATTTCCTAAGCATCAAAAGAATTTATATTATAGCCTACATTTGATTTTGTTTACTAGATGTTACTATTGATCTTCTTCAGACTCTTACCATACCAGCTTTCTAGCTACACACTAAAATTTTATATGCTTGACAATTTTTTAATCCCAGTAGATGGCGGTGCAAAATGGGAACTGCCATTTTTCTCATTAAAGATAGGTAACATACTTTTAAACTATATTTTATGCATCAATAGTTCTTGTATTTATATTGGATATGTAATTTAATATTTGCGCAAGAAAATGCATAATTGAATTAACTATGTTGCTTTTTGTGATTAAATATTGTGTTGACCAAAAATGATGAATGTTCAAATTCATTTATATTAAAGTGCCAAGCCAAATCCTAATGACATCTCTATAGGATGCCAAAAAAAAAATATTCATTTTTCATATTAATTTCAATTAGTAAAGAAAGTGTACACTTCTATATGTCCTTCAAACTGAGTTATAAGATAATATACCTAAAGTAAAGGAAAAGAGAATTTTGTAAGTAATTTTCCAAATTAAAATTAAAAAATGTATAGTCAATAATATGACTGTCATTTAAAAATATTTGTTCTTGATAATGAATATTTTTTTTATTATTGTGTTCTGTTTTTATTATCTATAATTTAGAAAACAATTTTCTCCTATATAATTGGTTATTAGTCCTAAATTCTATGCAAAATACTTTATTTGAAAAGCAGTTGAATTTTGTCTTTTATGATAAATTTCATGTATAATATCATAGACAATCTATTGCTTGGAGCAATGACTGAATGGCAAACCTTTGGCGTTCAAGATCCATGGATTATGACCCATCTAGGTCACTATTTGGTGCATTTTTTCATCAATTCTAGTTTCATCTACATCCAGCAGAATTCTGAGCAAAAACTGTATTTACATGAGAGAAAAAAGGACTTTAGGGTGTTTTTTTTTTTTGTGAAGCCTATTTTTTATGCTTCATTTGAATTATTAACTTTTGTCTTTTTAAATTCTGAATCATCTTGATCTATTCCAATTAAAGATATGCTTTTCTTTGAAATTTATTCGTGAAAGGTCAATAAAAAATACCGTATTTGTAACACTTTCATATATATATATATAAAGTCACGTGATTTTTTTTTTTTTTTTTTTTACCGCGGCTATTAATTTTGTTGATTCATTATTACTTGTTATAAACTTCTTTTTTTTACTTGAACAACAATATTTTTTTTTGATTAATTATAAAAAAAAAATTTCAAGGTTCTATTGAATAAAAAGATTAAAGGTTTTTTTTAGCCTGAGCTTAAATCCTGATCTTAATCTTTTAGACATATATTTTGATCACTGCAAAAACAGAAACTAGAAACCTTTTCTTTTATAAACATATTTATTGAAACCAACTGATTTAAATCCAACTATTATGATTTATATATTTAAAAGATTGAATTCTACACCAGAAAATTTTCCAAGATGATTTTTTAAAAACAACTTTTAATTTTGTAATATTATTTCTTTTACACTTTACATCAAAACTAAACAAGGATAATAAAAACATATATTAATATCTAGCAAGTTTGACTTCTAGTTATTTGTATATGAAGATATAAAGAATCCATACATCCATGCTTTTACAAAAGTTATAGATATGTTTACTGCAATTGCACAATGTGGAAATAAATATTGACTAGATATATATTCACTTGTTTGCCGTTTTTGATGCCTTAAACTTCAAATCACATTAAATATCAATAGCAGCATATGAATGACTAAGTATTGAAATTTATATATAAAATATAAGCAACACCATAGATGAGGAAAAAATTCTATTCTTAATTTTCCATAACATAATAATTTTAGATACTTACTTATAATCCATAACCATAAGCTTGTAAATTTTTTTTTTAAATTATCACTTTTCAGGGGCCTCCAATATGGCTGACTAGAAACTGTCATATTTATTTTTTTTTTATTTTTTTTTTTAATATTATTGTAAAAATATAAACAATTACACAAAAGTAAGAAAATAGATTATAATTTAAAATATATTTAATATAATTTAAAGTGCAATAAACAAAATAAAAAATGTGGAAAAAAAACTAATAAATATGAGTTATTCATATTGGCAAATGGATATCACTAATAAATCATAAATTCATATTCTTTGTGCTGCCAATGACATAAATTCTGCTAAATAAAAATCTATTTGTTGTTTCACAGTTCCCTATTTCATGTTTTTCTGTCAGTGGAAGATACCAAATTTTAATAATTTTGGCAAAACATTACAAAAAAATAACAAACGCACCAATCGACAATCTTATGCCGAACATAAAAAAAATTACAGCAATGTTCACAATGTGTTAACATTTCTATGTCATAATATATGTAAAAAAATAATTAATTAAAATTTGTGAATGGAATTTATAAGAGATTTAACAATATTTTTTAACTTAACAGAAATTTATAATGGATTTATTAATATTTTTAAACTTAACAACTGACTCATGTTCGATAAAATAATTTTGAAGAAAAAACAAACAAATAATTCGACACCCATGAAAAGTGATAATTAAAAAAAACTAGCAAGCTTCTGGTTATGAGATTATATGTAAATACTTAACTTTATTTTTTTGGAGTGAATGTGAGATAACAAAACATTAATAATTTCAAAATTATAAATATAATACAAATAAGTAAGTAATCAAATGACTTCATTGCTCGGGAGTACATACAAGATTCGAGCACCAAAGATGCCAGAACAAAAATTAATTTGAGGATGTTATGTTACCTAGTCAGGCATTCTACAGCTGCATTAAATGGCAAAGAGCAATATAAAGCACATTATTATAAAAATATTTAGGGTTCAAATCCAAGTTTGATGAAATTCTGTCCAAGTGACTTTGAGTTTTTCTTACAGCCAGGCTAACCATCCAGTACTGGTTGATAAATGGGTATCTAGTTACTCTTAGCTAGAGGATAAACCAATGATAGAAAAATGCTTAAATTCTACATGAGAAATCTGATGAATAGTATCTTTGCCTTAAAGTGTGTTATTTATTTTAAAAAAAAGACTGCCTTAATTTTTACTATAAAAGACTAAAGATGTTATGTTTGTTTGAAGGTACTTAGGTATAAAATATCTTTCAGTCATACTGAAAATCTGGATTAAAATTCAAGTTAGAAGTTCTTCAAGTTAAATTATATTCTTCATATCTACTTGAGAGTCTTGAAGGCACATTCTTTTGTTTTTATCTTTCTTGGATGAGGTAAAAAAACATAACTAGATAACCTTTTGTCAATTACCTGTTTCAAAAATGTTAATATAAGTACTAAAAATGAACTTAAACATAATCCATTTAAAAATAAATTGTCAATATTGAATGAACAATATAAAAAATTATGAATGATAGAAATATAAAAATTCTTTAGTCCTGCATTGGAATCATCCAATCTGATTGATTGTCTGTCGCATAAGCATTTTTAAGGCACTTCTGTTAAAGGTTTTAGCCTTTCATGTTATTATTAGATCATCTGCTAGTGCTTAATAAATTTAATATATTTACATTTGTTACTATGATTTCATTAGATGTGAAAATTGCTTCATTGTAAATCGAAAGATTTCAGATTGTTTATTTATATATAAGATTTAGTGAATTAAATGTGAAGGTGTTTTAAGCTTCATGCTCGTTGTTTGGAATACTTGAATCTGACTTATTTATATATAAATTTAAGTGAGAAGAAGGTGGGTTCCTTCTTTTTCTCATAGTTCTGGCTTGTGCTATTAAATTGAGAGTTCCACATGCAGTCGTTATTGTATCTGATTGGCTGTCACATAAGCATTTTAAGATGCTTCTGTCAAAGGTTTTAAGCTTTTCACATTATTATTAGATCATCTGCTAGTGCTTAATAAAATTAATATATTTACATTTGTTAATCTTTTCTTTTGTGACTGAAAAAAAAAAAATTCATTATATTATTTTTCTATCTCTTTAGTATAAAGGAAATCAAGAATATGATCAATTACATTTATATGAACATGTCTCATATATAATGTGATATACGACTATTGTAGAAAACCTGTATTGATTTATGTATTACTTTATTCTAATAGTTCAAATTATGGCATATGGAACATTTCCAAATCATTAACACTTCCATATTTATCGATGTATTTATTTATAAAGATTTCAGTTAAAAATGAATGCTTAAATAGTAATAATTTTGTGTATTATACTTCATTATTAAGATCATTATGTAATATTGTTTTAAGATTCTACGTTAAATCGAATAAAACCAAATATCATAAAATGACCATAAAATGACTCAAAGAATGATCCTTTCTTAAATGATACACAGTTTGTCAAATACATTCCCAAGCCTAAGCAAGCAGCAATTTTTATTCATCAAATACTAATGATAAATTGATTATTATGTTAAAGCAGAATAAAGTGTAAAACAGTTTTAAATAGCCCACTGAGGGTAAAGATCTATCTGACAATTCCTCATTATGCTAAACATTCATATATGAATTTATGACAAGTACATACACATGCATATATTAAGTGGAAATCACATATTCAAAGATTTATTTAAAAATCATAAATTTATCTAATAAAGAAACAATTTATTTGTTATTTGTTTGCCCTTTTTATCAATTATTCATTATTGCAAATTTTTCCCCGCAAGGTTACGTGCAGAGGCAGACGATCAAACTCTGGAGCATAGGGTTCCCAGATTGATTTCACTTCTGGCATGTTTGGCACTACTATCTGACAAGCATCCATTTTCCAACTTTTTTAAAAATATCTCCTTGTTTAATTTTTATTAGAAAGTAACTAAATAACGCAATCTTATTCGGATATATTTCTGCTAATTAACAAATACGTTTTTCAAATGAAATATTTCTTGAAATTTTCACTTTTTTAATTGTATTTTCCTTTATTTGTTTGTTTGTTGTTGTTTTTTTTTTTTAAAAAAAAACAGTTAAAAATAATTTTGACTAAGTCAATCAGCATGTCTCAAATACATTTTTTTTATATTTCATTTCAAAAATAATTGAAAAATATGATAACAATATTTAATAAATAATTTATTTGACAACACTCTATTAAAAAAAATGGACAAATTAATCAAAACAAAACAAAAGAAAACGCCATTACCTACGACAAATGAACAACAAACTAATTTGCATAAATTACAATACTCCTCCGCATTACCATTGACTGCACTCAGCTATGAATATGAAGTTTATTATTATTATTATTATTATTATTATTATTATTATTATTATTATTATTATTATTATTATTATTATTATTATTATTATTATTATTATTATTATTATTATTATAAGAAGGATGTGCTGAATACATTGCTTCTCCTCTTTTGCATATTTTTAATTGCTCTTTGGCAAATGGTACTTTTCCTACATCACTTAAAATTGCTAAAGTTGTTCCTATTTTTAATAAAGGATCTAGAAATTTGGTAAGTGACTATAGGCCTATTTCAATTCTACACACTGTTGCTCGAATTTTTGAAAGATGTTTATATAATAAAATTATCTTGGAGGTCTCTAAGTTTTTGGCACAAGAGCAGCATGGATTTTGCCTAATAGGTCCATTGAAACAAATTTGCTAACTGTTTTTGATCACATTTCAAATTCAATTGAGAATCAATCTAGGCTAGATGTTTATTTTGATATGTCCAAGGCTTTTGATAGAGTTAATCATAAAATTCTTCTTCAGAAGCTTTGTAGGTTAGGTTTTTCTAAATTATTAATTAATTGGTTTGACTCTTTTCTTAGGGATAGAATGTCTTGTGTGAGGTTTAATAGTAAATTGTCATTACCATATTATTGCTTCACTGGGGTGCCTCAAGGCAGTGTTCTTGCACCTTTATTATTTAATGTATACATTGATGACCTAAAAACATGCATTAAATTTTCACATCTTCTATGTTATGCAGATGATTGCAAAATTTTTAGGCATATTTATTCTATTAATGACTGTTTTTTACTTCAAAGTGATATAGATAATTTCTTGAATTGGTGTGAATATAATTATATAGATATAAATATGGATAAGTGCTCCATTGTCTCTTACTCTAGAAAATCTGAAGTCTTAAGGTTTTCCTACTATATTGGGGACTCTAAAATTATAACAAATGATCATCAAAAAGATCTAGGAATAATATTTTCCAATAATGGATCTTTTCATAATCACATTAATTTTATGGTGAATAAATCTCTTAAAATTGTAGGAGCTATTTACAGATATGGAAAAGCATTTAATAAATTTACAAAGATTAAACTTTTTATATCTTTAGTTCTTCCCATCTTGGAGTATAGTTCAATTATATGGAATCCTCATAACAGAACAGATATCATAAGAATTCAGTCTGTTTTTGACAAATTTGCAAAATTAAATAGTTTAGGTAGTGAACACTATGTTGATTTACTGCTGAGACAAAAAACAAGAGATCTCAAACTTCTTCATAAATTCATCTCCCAAAATATTTCTGTATCTAATTTGCTTTCTAACTTAGGTATTAAGAAACAGAATTATAACACTTGTACTCGCAATGTTTTTGAACTGAAAATTTGTAAATCTGATGTATTAAGATTTTCTCCTTTATTTCATTTACCTAGAACTTATAATAAAGATTTTGGTAATGATGATGTTTTTAATTTGGATTTTAAACAATTCACTAAAGTCCTCATAAAAAAATATTATCCTTGATTTCATTTGATATATTGCCTTTTTATTTATTTGTGCATTTTATTGTTTTTCTATTTTATTGGTATTATTTATTTTATTATTATAATAATTTTTTTAATGCTTATTTAGATTTGTATCTAATAATTACATTACTGTGCAATCTATAATTGGCTAAATGCTGTTGATATGTACATTAAATAAATAAAGAATTGAATTATTA
>JAQFVV010007716.1:0-64087 GCA_028023455.1 Epiperipatus broadwayi
ATTATTATTATTATTATTAGGAAAATTAGCATAACATCATAACAGCAAATTATTAACAGAAAAATATTAATTTTTTTATCATCATTAAATCTAGAAGCTTGTTTTTGATATTTTAGACAGCCTATATATTTTAGTTTAATACACTTTTTCTTTATTATTTCTTTTACTTTTATTAATACCATGTCCAATATTTCTATCACAATAATAAAAATCTTGCTCCGATATTTTATTATTATCTTTAACATCACAAATATGATCACTATTATTTTACCTTCTTCTATAATAAAGAAAAAAAAGATTTGGAGAAATTTTCAAAGTAATTGTTACTCCTAAAACATGAATTAACATCACCAGAAAAAAAAAAACAACCTCAGCATTATCCCCAAAGACCTGAGTTTCCAATAAATCACATTGTATACCTATGTCCCTTGAAAGAACAGTATCACCAAAACTCTGTATCCTTTAACAATAACTTTTGCTATATTCATAATCATATTATATACTCCTCAAAGAGACATTGATTATAATAATTTCAAAATAAAATTAAAATTAGCCAAGTCTACTAGCTTACTTTCATTATCATGAAGCAAATTATTCATATCACATTAGAAAAAATATCTCATATCAATATTTAAAATATTATCACTATTCTCTACCACACTATCTCTATTATAATTATTCATTTCAGAAATATTTCCAATATGTATATCAGATTTACATAAATAAAATCATTATTATCTTTTGACTTAGTATTCTCAATATTCATCATTTTATCCATAGATAAGTGATTACATTCTTTGCAACAAAAAACCCCAAACCAACAGAATCAAAAAAATTTGCATCAAACCTGGACAAATTTAGACAAGATATATGAAAATACTCATGACAAAAACCAGCACACTTAATACCACTATCCACATCTGATAATTCTCCATTACAATAATTACTTTTGACATCAATTATATTTAAATCCAAAAGATATGCAGAAGAATTATTGACAAAAATATCAGGATCATTATTTATATTAATATCAGTAAATAAAGTACTAATATTATCTGAATGATTATTCTCAAACTAAGTATTATAATAATTATTACAGAATTCACATATAAATCAAGATCATTATCATTAAAGATTTTAAATTCACTTCATTTATAACAATCAAAATAATATTTTAGCCCACAGAAACCAGCAACACTTTAAATATTTTGTACACCATAAATATTACATAAGCATAAAGGGTAAAGAATAGAATAAGATGCAATTAAGTATTATACAAAAAATTATAAAAGTCTACCACTAACATATACAAGTCATATATACACAAAACTTAAAAAAAAATTCACATACAACACACACACACACACACTATATATATATATATATATATATATATATATATATATATATATATATATATATATATATATATATATATATATTGTAACATAATTAAAGTAGTCATAAGATATTACCATATCTGAGTCCAAAATATATATATAAGAATTATAAGCAAATTATTAATAACAAGTATTATAACTCAGGTATATGGAAATCACGTGAAGTGAGTACACTAGTAATTCAATAAAATATAACTCAGGTATACAGGCAGTAGGTTTTATCCACTTTTATTTCTTGGTTTGATGTTAAGTGCATGTTTAAACAAATACTAAGTGAATATGGTCTAGCGGGGCGCCACTAGATTATCTGAATCTAGACACAGTTATATCGAATAACTTTTTCACATGTACCAGGTTTGAATCCCCTTTTGGTACTTTATTTCTAATAAAAATGAGAGATTTTGCTTTTTGAGCCATATCACTATAAGCACTAATATTTAGTTAAAAGTAAAACCTCTTTAAACCAAAGTGGAGTATATTAGACATAAATCATTTCTCAGATCTTAGCATAACAAATGTGTTTCAATAGTTTTATAAGTTTACTAGCTCAGATTATATATAACTAATTTAGGATGGCAATTCACTCATCCTTGCATGAAATAGATGATGGGATGTGGTTATAATAATACTAAGAGATCACTAAATATTATGAAATTAATATTTATTTATGGCCTTTAAACAGTTAAACAGCTCATTAATTAAAACGTTGATAATGATGATGATGATGATAATAATAACGATAATGACAAGGGTTTCAACTACAGCTCTAGGACTAAGCCTAAATATAAAACTAATTTTTATAAAGAAATTCATAATTATTGCTTAATTTTAGCATATTTACTTATATCTTAAATAACTAATATTCAACCATTAATGATGATGAATAATCACACTTAACAAAGACTACACTTAATGAAATATATACGCCTCATTTAATAAAACAAACTAATATTTATTATTACATTTCTAACATATACATAAAAATTTCTAGATAAATATGAAAATTGACATGAATAATAATAATAATAATAATAATAATAATAATAATAATAATAATAATAATAATAATAATAATAATAATAATAATAATAATAATAATAATAATAATAATAATAATAATAATAATTGATTATATAACAATCCTCAGATTAATTTTAAGTTCTTCCCCCTTTCCCTTCAAATGTATTTTGTATTAAGTTGGACATCACATTGACCAGGATTTTCACTCCATGAGAAAAGTATTTCAAGAAAAAAAAATTATCTGCTCATTAGCACACATACTTTAAAAATCTAACATGTAAATAGAATGTAAAAAAAAAATGTTAGTACAATTGAAAGAGCAAGTCTTAGAAAAGAGTTTTAAATCATTATCTCCCCCTCCCTTCCAAGCGCTGAAATCTATACTTTCTCAAGACAAAGTAATTTAATATTTCAACACCACCTATTATTTCACATTCACTCGCAATTATACACATATAAAAATATTATTATGTATGTGCTTGTTTTATCCCATAATAACAAAATATTATTTAAAACCAAAATAATAATATATTAGTTAAAACTAAAATCATAATACCATAAAAAAAATTGTTTTACACATTAATATTTTTCTTAACTGTAAAATTAATAAACAAATAATTTCCGTACATTCAAGATCATTTATGAAGCTCAAAGTTATTATTAGTAAGACATTCTTGTTTTAATCGATCTGAATAGTCTTTAAAAGTTCTTTAAATAAAATATACCACTTTATTGCTAAAATGTTTATTAAGACTGATATCATAAAGAAAATAGATATAAAAAGTCATATTACCGATCTTTTGTTTGTGGCGAATTTCCAAGGGTTCAAACTTGTCTTGTATAATGTCTATATTTCTGCAGCTACCATTTTCGTTTTACTGGGAACAATCTTTTTCTTGAGGTGTATAACTATTTGATGATGATGACTCTATTGAGGTTACTTGCTTTAGTGGACAATTTGGAAATCATTATATTAATTTTTCTTCTCTTCCTGTCAAGCATAATTCTTTAGTGGATGAAATACAGTGGTTGTTTCACATTTATAAATTTTCTTGAGTTTAAAATCAGTTGTTGTAACAATTAATTGGACTTGATGATTAATATTTATCAGTAGATTAATTCATCTTTTATTGAATGCAGGTGAATGCTTTCTTCCTTCTATTAAAAACATCTTATTTCTCTGGTCAGTTGAAAGGTGTAGAATATTATTTTAGACACATCTTTTCTTTCCTCTATGATGTGCAGCTTCCTCCAGATAGTCAGCAAAATATGAGACATACATATAATTTTTCTAGCCAGCCATTTCTTATATTTTCAACATTCAATTTAATAGTTTAATAATCTGAATCATAAAAAAAAAAAAATTCCAGACACTTTTTATATCCAATTTTTAGCTAACTTAACCAATCAGAGATAGCGTCACTTGCTATTTTTGGACAAATTTGTTTTAATTAGATCTCTAATTTATTTTCAACTAAATTATTTTTCAACTGAAAAGTTTAATCCTTTTTCCAGACACTTTTGTTTAAAAAAAAATAGACTCAATCCTTATTTCCTTTCTTTTCTTTTTTTTTTCTTTTTAACATCCAGGTAACATTTCAAATCTTTGAGCTTCCTTCTTTAGATCTTGAGATAAGACAATTTCAAAATTAGAGTTCCCACCCAAATTAAGCTCCCAAAGTGACAAACAATTATTTACAAAAAAAAAATTGCTACAAAGATCGATATCTGATTAAACAGATTTCCTCTTTTAACAAAAAATTGTACAAAAAAAATAATTTGACAGATTTAATCCTTCCTTTTCTTTCAATATTTAGGAAATGTAAATTTCTTTATGTAATGTACACACATCCTTCATTCTTTCAAATCATTCATAAACTAACATTAAATAATATAATTGCTAGCTTAGTAATTATAACCCAATTATTTAATTAAATCTGTAACTTTTAAATCCCACTTATAATTAAAGAAAAGCAAAATAGAAGCATAGAATAAGATATTAGAATTGATGAAGCATAGGTTAGTTTTAAAGAAAGTTAAAATGTTGAATATTTGAAATATAAAACAATTAAATAGCTTACACATACACTGCCTATACATATGCATTATAACTTTGCTTTTTAACAGAAAAACTAAATATTAAATAGTTTAAATGCGTGTATTACCTTTCTATCAACACACAAACAAATAAAGCATATAATTGTTGTCCCACTCTTTCTCTGTTTAAAGCTTTTAGAACTGGACCTTGTAGGGTTAAACTTGGATGCCCTACAACTTCCTTTATGGTTATATAAAAATGTGATGATGATTTTGGTTTACCTTTTCTACATGCACATTACTATAAATTTATCTAGTGACTAAATTGTAATGGCACAATATATATATATATATATATATATATATATATATATATATATATATATATATATATATATATATATATATATATATATATATATATATATATATATTTCCAACCAGTAACCAATTAAACATTCACAGTAAATATAGCAATCAATATTTCTAACTGCTGTCAAGGCAACCTTCACTTCTTTTAATAGCAAGAATGGAAATCCATTCTTACTAATGATCCATTGAATATATATGGACACTTAAAGATTGCAACTTGACTACAGAGTATGAAATATTGTTACAATGAAGTTTAAATAAACCTCTTTAAACATGAAATAAACATGTCACTATAATTCAGACTAATAAAAAGTCATCTAAAACATTATTTAATGCAATACTTTTAAATTGCCCATGTATTATTTAGAAATAATAAGCGAAATAGTGCCTAAAGCTAATCTGGGATAATGATGTAATTAGTTTCCAACCAGTAACCCCCTAAACATTCATAGTAAATATAGCAATCAATATTTCTAACTGCTGTCAAGGCAACCTTCACACCTTTTAATAGCAAGAATGGAAATCCATTCTTACTAATGATCCATTGAATATATATGGACACTTAAAGATTGCAACTTTACTACAGAGTATGAAATATTGTTACAATGAAGTTTAAATAAACCTCTTTAAACATGAAATAAACATGTCACTATAATGCAGACTAATAAATAGTCATCTAAAACATTATTTAATGCAATACTTTTAAATTGCCCATGTATTATTTAGAAATAATAAGCGAAATAGTGCCTAAAGCTAATCTGGGATAATGATGTAATTAGTTTCCAACCAGTAACCACCTAAACATTCACAGTAAATATAGCAATCAATATTTCTAACTGCTGTCAAGGCAACCTTCACACCTTTTAATAGCAAGAATGGAAATCCATTCTTACTAATGATCCATTGAATATATATGGACACTTAAAGATTGCAACTTGACTACAGAGTATGAAATATTGTTACAATGAAGTTTAAATAAACCTCTTTAAACATGAAATAAACATGTCACTATAATGCAGACTAATAAATAGTCATCTAAAACATTATTTAATGCAATACTTTTAAATTGCCCATGTATTATTTAGAAATAATATGCGAAATATTGCCTAAAGCTAATCTGGGATAATGATGTAATTAGTTTCCAACCAGTAACCACCTAAACATTCACAGTAAATATAGCAATCAATATTTCTAACTGCTGTCAAGGCAACCTTCACACTTTTTAATAGCAAGAATGGAAATCCATTCTTACTAATGATCCATTGAATATATATGGACACTTAAAGATTGCAACTTGACTACAGAGTATGAAATATTGTTACAATGAAGTTTAAATAAACCTCTTTAAACATGAAATAAACATGTCACTATAATGCAGACTAATAAATAGTCATCTAAAACATTATTTAATGCAATACTTTTAAATTGCCCATGTATTATTTAGAAATAATATGCGAAATATTGCCTAAAGCTAATCTGGGATAATGATGTAATTAGTTTCCAACCAGTAACCACCTAAACATTCACAGTAAATATAGCAATCAATATTTCTAACTGCTGTCAAGGCAACCTTCACACCTTTTAATAGCAAGAATGGAAATCCATTCTTACTAATGATCCATTGAATATATATGGACACTTAAAGATTGCAACTTGACTACAGAGTATGAAATATTGTTACAATGAAGTTTAAATAAACCTCTTTAAACATGAAATAAACATGTCACTATAATGCAGACTAATAAATAGTCATCTAAAACATTATTTAATGCAATACTTTTAAATTGCCCATGTATTATTTAGAAATAATAAGCGAAATAGTGCCTAAAGCTAATCTGGGATAATGATGTAATTAGTTTCCAACCAGTAACCACCTAAACATTCACAGTAAATATAGCAATCAATATTTCTAACTGCTGTCAAGGCAACCTTCACACCTTTTAATAGCAAGAATGGAAATCCATTCTTACTAATGATCCATTGAATATATATGGACACTTAAAGATTGCAACTTGACTACAGAGTATGAAATATTGTTACAATGAAGTTTAAATAAACCTCTTTAAACATGAAATAAACATGTCACTATAATGCAGACTAATAAATAGTCATCTAAAACATTATTTAATGCAATACTTTTAAATTGCCCATGTATTATTTAGAAATAATAAGCGAAATAGTGCCTAAAGCTAATCTGGGATAATGATGTAATTAGTTTCCAACCAGTAACCACCTAAACATTCACAGTAAATATAGCAATCAATATTTCTAACTGCTGTCAAGGCAACCTTCACACCTTTTAATAGCAAGAATGGAAATCCATTCTTACTAATGATCCATTGAATATATATGGACACTTAAAGATTGCAACTTGACTACAGAGTATGAAATATTGTTACAATGAAGTTTAAATAAACCTCTTTAAACATGAAATAAACATGTCACTATAATGCAGACTAATAAATAGTCATCTAAAACATTATTTAATGCAATACTTTTAAATTGCCCATGTATTATTTAGAAATAATAAGCGAAATAGTGCCTAAAGCTAATCTGGGATAATGATGTAATTAGTTTCCAACCAGTAACCACCTAAACATTCACAGTAAATATAGCAATCAATATTTCTAACTGCTGTCAAGGCAACCTTCACACCTTTTATTAGCAAGAATGGAAATCCATTCTTACTAATGATCCATTGAATATATATGGACACTTAAAGATTGCAACTTGACTACAGAGTATGAAATATTGTTACAATGAAGTTTAAATAAACCTCTTTAAACATGAAATAAACATGTCACTATAATTGCTATTAAAAGGTGTGAAGGTTGTCTTGACAGCAGTTAGAAATATTGATTGCTATATTTACTGTGAATGTTTAGGTGGTTACTGGTTGGAAACTAATTACATCATTATCCCAGATTAGCTTTAGGCACTATTTCGCTTATTATTTCTAAATAATACATGGGCAATTTAAAAGTATTGCATTAAATAATGTTTTAGATGACTATTTATTAGTCTGCATTATAGTGACATGTTTATTTCATGTTTAAAGAGGTTTATTTAAACTTCATTGTAACAATATTTCATACTCTGTAGTCAAGTTGCAATCTTTAAGTGTCCATATATATTCAATGGATCATTAGTAAGAATGGATTTCCATTCTTGCTATTAAAAGGTGTGAAGGTTGCCTTGACAGCAGTTAGAAATATTGATTGCTATATTTACTGTGAATGTTTAGGTGGTTACTGGTTGGAAACTAATTACATCATTATCCCAGATTAGCTTTAGGCACTATTTCGCTTATTATTTCTAAATAATACATGGGCAATTTAAAAGTATTGCATTAAATAATGTTTTAAATGACTATTTATTAGTCTGCATTATAGTGACATGTTTATTTCATGTTTAAAGAGGTTTTTTTTAAACTTCATTGTAACAATATTTCATACTCTGTAGTCAAGTTGCAATCTTTAAGTGTCCATATATATTCAATGGATCATTAGTAAGAATGGATTTCCATTCTTGCTATTAAAAGGTGTGAAGGTTGCCTTGACAGCAGTTAGAAATATTGATTGCTATATATACTGTGAATGTTTAGGTGGTTACTGGTTGGAAACTAATTATATATATATATATATATATATATATATATATATATATATATATATATATATATATATATATATATATATATATATATATATATATATATATATATATATATATATATATATATATCCTTAATAATGTAACTTCTTTTTCCTTCCTAATTTTTCTCTGCTCTCTTTTTCTTTTAATAATTTAAGTTCAAATGAACACATACATATAAATAACCCATGTTAAAAAAAACTTGTGCTAAACTGTAAATTCAATTTAGCCTAAAGTAAAATGTTCACATAATTAAGTCAAATATAATACCAAAAGCAAATTATTTATCAAATATTTATCAATCTTATCCAAATAAAATAATTTACTTAGAACAAAAAAAAAAATCACAAATTAAATCTTCATAGTAAATTTTTGTGTAATTCAAAATAATAATCAAGCTAATAAGATACTCATAGCATATTATTTCAAGTGAATAACATTCAACAAAAAAAAATCCATAACTTATAAAACCCCCAAGGCATATTAGATCTCTGTAAACAACCCATTCATAAAACATTAAAAATCCAATAAAGCAATAAGCTGTTTCTATTCAAAATTTTTGACATCAAAGAATATCAGTAGTTTAATTTATTAATTATACTAGAACCATAGAAAAACTGAAAATCAATAAAAAACATATTTTGATCCAATTAATTTTTCAAAAAATATCAACATAATAATGCATGATCAAAGAATTATCAAATGTATAAATCTTACAAAAGGAGTCCCAAATTAAATGATGTCTACCATATGCAGAATGTTGATTTAAGCCCTCTTTCATATAATAAAGTAGAAGAAACCAATAAAATATCCCCCAAAAACTGGTAAAAAAATAATGAAAGGCTCCTTTAAAAATCCAATAGTTTTAAGAAAAATAAACTACATGTTTTTCTCCTACAAGAAACAGCATCATCATCATCATCATCATCATCATCATCATCATCATCATCATCATCATCATAATAATAATAATAATAATAATAATAATAATAATAATAATAATAATAATAATAATAATAATAATAATAATAATAATAATAATAATAATAATAATAATAATAATAATAATAATAATAATAATAATAATAATAATAATAATAATAATAATAATAATAATAATAATAATAATAATAATAATAATAATAATAATAACAACAACAACAATGACATCAACTGCAGTCCTGCTACATAGATGAAGGAGCAAAGGATTACAGCCTTTAAGAAAACATGAGAAGAACATCAGCAAAACAGCCAAAATCTAGCATTGAAGATAACTAAAACTGAGAAAATAACAATATTAGAAAAAATAGACATCTCCTAAATCATAGAAGAGAGTACATAATATATTTTATACAAAATTAGATCACTCACCAAAATTAAAAAATGGTGTTGGATAAAAAAATAATAGGTTTGAATCATGCCAAAGCAGACAGCAGTAGATTAAACAAATACAACCAAAAGTATACATATGCAATCATCCATAGCCAAATTACCATATCAATTATACAGGGAGCAAGAAAAAATTATTACAACACAAACTGAAAAATTCAGAATAGCAACACAGAGTGATATTAACAACCTAAATTTACAAGAAAACAATAACAATGAACCCCATACTGAGACATGGATGCAAGAAGATCTACAGGTGATCAACACAACCCTGAATAACCCCATCCCCAAAAACCTTTTAACTGCAGTTAAATAAAGTTTTTTTTTAAAAAAAAAACCTTTTTTTGTGCTGGCGGTTATGAACGGAAATGTCTCACTATATTGTTTTCCAAGGAAGCAGTTATATGAAAGCCTGACATTAAATTCACTGTGAAACACAATCACAGCAATTGGAGAACATCCCTACTCACAGCATATAGCCATTCAGATTTTCCATGAGCATCAATCACCAAGGGAGATTCCAAAACCAAGTTAAAACTGTGGAAAATTTTGCCCTGGTATTGTGTTGACAAAGATCAACAAATTACTACACAGGTTTAGTCAAAAATTCCTACTTCAGCTACAGCATTCTGGATTTTAATAAAATTAAAACAACCATTTGGAGAACCAATATACATCAAACCCATTTAATTAAATGATACCCCCATCACAATAGTTAGTAACACATTCCCTTTTTTAAAAAAAAACACTAAATGAATCCATCATTCCTGAAGACATTCCTATGCAGATTGTTGACCAGGATGCAATATTAACCATCTATATCAGGGGTTTGAGACCAAAATGCTTCACATGTGAAGTGCACAGACACCTGGTGCCAGATTGCAAACAAAAAAAGGCAAACTACAAGATGATATAAACAAAGTAAAAACATAAGTTGATAATTTTTTTTCCAATTAGCAATTGAAAAAAAAATAGGATTCAAATCAAAAATAAAATTCAGAGACATGTGGAAAAATACTGAAAAATATTCTTCCACACACAGGCTTTAAAAATAATTGAAACCACTCAGCCACAATGAAATGTCATCAAAGGGCAAAGTGAACAAAATTAATAATAACAGCTGAAAAATAACAAAAAGCTATGTCCAAAGATTAAAAGGCAATACTAATCTCAAAACAGAATAAACACATATAAAACAACAACAAATGCACTAAAAAATAATCAATTGAAATATAAATTGGGGTTCAAACAGTTGCACTAGATTTGTCAAGCCAAAACATAGAACATAATAATAAAAAGATGAATGGAGTGGAACAAAAAATAGACAAAAAATCCTGTGTGACAAGAATCAACAGAAAAATATGTTTAAATTATTCCCAGCATCCAGAATGAAAAACAATACTACAGATGATATTATGAAAATAACTACTCCCAAAATAACACCATAATACAAACAAATGTATATAAAAGATGAAGACTAGCCAGTCTGCCAAAGAAAGGTAGAGAAGTTAAGAAAGTCAAAACAGAAAAAAACAAACATTGAAATTTCTGAACAGGGAAAAAAACCATTGAGGACAATTGAATAAGAAAATAAAGCTGAATTTAAAGATGCACAAGAATAATCACCAACATTAAATTAAAGCATAAATGGCAGCACAAAAAATATATACTTCCAATGAAACTCAAAATAGCTGTGATTAATGATAAAGATCTAATATTGAACCCCAAAATATACAAAGTTAAACAATGAATTAATGCATATTAACATCAGAAACAGAACAACCCAGCACCAGATTTATATGTGTTGCCTTGGTCACTATTAAAAAAAAATGGTCAAGATTGTAATCAAAAATTCAATGATAAAACAATAACTATTAGGAACTAAAAACTGAATTAAATTAATTTTAACATAAAAATTGCTAAATAATATGAAATGACTGCTATACACATAAAAATTGTATTCAATGATATCCAACATTGAGAAACTAACATCAAGACATATGTATCTGAATACAACAATGTACACAATCTAAGCAGACAATCACAATCATCATTACTTTTGATTTTATTTCACTAAATTTAATTCCCATCACTACCCACTCTTCTGCACGTCTTCAGCATAATTTCCATGTCTTCCCTACTTTTTGCACACAAGAAAATATCAGCAAATAAAAGACCTCATAATATATACACTCCCTTGCTATCTATTAATGGTATCCCTATCCCTCTTTCTAGTCTTTCTGTTGCTCTTTTTCTGTCAATAATCAAGTCAGTGTGAACTATTGTTATTGGTTGAAATTATTTTTAATTATTTTACTTAACTAGAAATATATTGAAAAAGCTTGCTACCAGTTTTGTACATCAATATGTATTATGTACATTAGTTACAGTTATTTGCAGTTATTGTTTACTTTTAACGACATATGATCACATCATTAAAATTGTTAATATAGATTTTGTTTGTTCAATACATAAATGACGCCAAGCATAATTAATCTGTATTCAACATCCCTCAGATGCAATAAACGTTAATTTTTATCTTTCCTATATGTGAACTAACATTAATTAATTGAAATAACAACAAATCATTTTTTTTCTTTCTAATAATTGCTACCTCTAACAAATATATTGCCAATTATTTAAACAATAATTCAATTTTAATTTAACCCAACAAACTCTTGAAGAATGTATAAAATGTCATATAATAAAAATTTGAAATATTAAAAAAAAAAAAAAATACATTAGATAATTGCAAATACACACACATACTTTTTCGTTAAGACAAACTACATAATTAATAAATAGAGTAAGTAATTGAAACATTCTTATTGGTGTGTGATGGTAAGAGTGAATAGTGCCAATATAAATGATCACATAGAAGAGACAAGAAATGATAATGAATATAATGGTCATAAATGGATTGGTTAAGCCGGTTATATTTAAAATTGCGTACGATTGTTTTTATTACTACTATTATTATATAGCATATTTATTTATGTCAAATACATTTAATTCTTAAATTTTATAACATAAAGTATAAAATTTAATGTTAAGTCATTTTTTGTATGTTTTATTAGTTTAACAGGTTATAAAATGATTTTTACAATCTAAGATTATAAGAGGCGTTTTTTTTTTTTTTTTTTATTGTAAGAAATCATAAAAAAAAAGATCTTGAATAAAAGCAAGTAAAATATCACTTGAATATAATAAAGTTTAAAAGGACAATAATTAAGTGTGTTTGCATTGAAGTCATTTAAATATTTTTAATTTCATTATCAAAAAAGAAAAAAAAACAATAAGTCATAAAAAGAGTATAAAATTTATAGTTAATAAAATAAACTTATTTCTAGAAAACAAAAGTAAATCATCAAAATATAAATGAAAAAAGTCTTGACTTTGTCTACAGTTTTATTGTTTTCCTTAAAATATTTTTTTTGCTCGTTTGAAAAGTATAATAGAAACAAAACAATTTATATTTTTTTTTGAAAAATATTAATAATAAAGGTATCAATCAATAAATAAAGCATATTATGTATTATCATTAACATATAAAAATATAAACACAATAAATTAATACATTTACTAACTTAGAGATACACAAAACAAAATTTTCCAGTGTTTATTTGTAATACATTTTATATATAACCCATTAAATAGTGTTATAATGATGAGGATATATAATGTTAGTTGCAAACAACTATTTCTGAATAGTTACACTAAGTATTAAGTTAGATATATAACCAAAATTCGTTTGAATAATGTCCAAATAATGACAACTTTTATCCAATACAATTTAAAAAGATAAATGTAATAAACATCATTATATAAAAGGTAGAAAATATATTCTATAATTATTAATTAATTAGCTTATAGTTTTAAATAACAATCCTCATGAAACTACTTTAATTATTAACTTGATATTGTTTATAAATTTTCTAAAGTTGTTCCTTTATGAATATGAATTGTGAGTTATAATAATATACTCAGACCTATATATTTAACTGATTTAATTTATTTCCAACATTTATTAATGTTATTAAAACATCATCCAGTTTTTATTCAAAACTAGATAGGATAGATACATCATCACAAAAATTGATGTTTTTGTAATGATTTTAAATACTTTAAAGCAATGATGCTTAATTTATTTACTATTTTAGCACATGGGGCAGAATATATATATATATGATAAACAAAAATGCAAGTTAAAAAACTTGCTAACGCTTGTATTTATGTCCACAGATGGCGTCCTACCAAGACTGCCAATCAAGCGTATGTTTTGTTTACATAAACGTCAGAGTAGTTAGAGATAGTGAATACTAACTACTCTGACGTTTATGTAAACAAAACATACGCTTGATTGGCAGTCTTGGTAGGATGCCATCTGTGGACATATATATATATATATGCCATATTTTGCGAGTTCATCTGTGTGAAAAATTACAAGGCCAGATTGTATCAATAAGCGAGATGATACATGCAAACTTCGTCCTATTTGGAAAGATTTTTTTAAAAAAACATTCTTAATTTAACATTTTTGCTATTGGTGGAACTTTAACATTTTTTTTCATATCAGTGATTGTAGCACATCTAATCTACAACCATCTTTTTATCTTTTATCACCCAGTAGATGACTTGTGTTATCAAGTCGAAACATCGGTATATCAATATTTAAAATATTTTAACACGGATGAATCCGCAAAATGTCTTTTATATATGCAACCTGTGAAAATCTTCATAGCAATATGCTAAACCTTCCTACTCTACATTGATTCTACACATTATATTGAGCAAATTCCCAGGGTGCCAATTTCATTAATGAATAGAATAAGTTAACAATTATACATCACATTGAATTAATATTGAGACTCTTCTACTTTTACCTGACTTATAGCTTAGCTTAGTGCAGGGTTACAGAAAGTTAAGAAGACACAGAACATAAATACTATTAATTATTAAAATATGATACATGCTTTATTTGTTAATTAAACAAATGATACAAATTAATAAAGTTTTATTTATTCAGGTTAAAAAAAATATTTGATTTGTTCCATCATCTACATACACTCATAGATTAACTACAATATAACTTTAACATAAAAACATGATATTTAATAAATCCACTATCTAGCACATCTTAATCTAAATGGATGATATGATGTTAATTTGGAAGTAGGAAATCAAATCCCAAGGAATCTTTAACACAATTTGATTAAAGAAATTCTATTACACAATAACCTATAACTATTATAATAAAAACACAAAATAACAATATTTGAATAAATTGGGTGATGTTGCACTGGACTAGCAATTAGATAATGAAAAATTAGGGTACCCTTTAATCTCACATCATTGTCTAAATAATAACTAAGTATGGAACCTTCTTCACAAGTTTACCAAATGGTAAAGTGTTTCATATAATGTTTGTATCAAGAAAACATTATTATCAGATTTCAGTATGTTTATTATCAAATTTACAAAGTAATGTACTTATGTTGTAATACATATGTAGAATGTGGAAACTAGAATATGAATGCATATAAGAACAACTGGAGACAAAGTTTTAAATAATAAATAAATCATTTATTTACATTTGCAATTGAAATAGATATAATTAGCTCACATTGGTGCTATTGTCCTAATTCTTAAATTTACACATACATTACTAATATGGGTTTGATATCTCTTTTGTTACACTTTTTTTATTATTTATTGACTAGAAATTTACAAGATATGAATTAATAAATAAATTAATGCCCTTATATTCTGACTTCGAATATATATAGGCTGTTAATTATATCTAATAGTTTTTTGTTAGCAAACAACACTGGGTTAATTAAATTAAATATTATGGGCTCAAATATACATGTTCGAGAAGTCACACTATCAATTAAATAGCTCAATTAAGTAAGTCCTTTAAATATCTATACTTTTCTCACATTCAAAGTAAATACAATCATACTGATGCTATCATGGTTTAAAGCTTGTGGTACACTAACATGATATAATTCAAATATTTAATTTTCGAAATATAAATTTAACAGTTTTATGCTTTCATGTCTTCAAAGTTACTTGCATTATGTGTGTTTCACATCTTATGCTATAATTACGACAAAAATCAATATATTTACTCTATATCAGTTTCCTTATGAATTACTAAATAAGGATTATAATTTGAACAATTCTATAGACCAACGAACAAATATAACATTATTTTTGCTTTAATATTCCATAAAGAATTTAATCTTATTATTTATTAATCTGCCAACCACATGACATATAGCTATGGTTCTATGATAATACAAAAAAAAAAATACTTTAAAAAAATTAAACACATGAGGAATAAACAAGCTTCTTGACTAACAAATCTAATGACAAATAATGATTCCCCACCTAACATTGAGGTAAACTATAGGTGTGAAACTCAGTCTCATCATCAGAATAAAGGGGACATAAACTATTCAACTTCATAAAATATCATTTTTATGATGCGTACATACACAATCTAGGAATATACTTCACTCATGGCAAATATTTAGATATAATAAGGGAGAGAATTCTCAATCTCAATCTACATAGAACATATCAGAATAACTTTCTTTTTCATACCTTCTCTATACACTTCCTCTATACAGTGAAAATTAAATAAACATACACAGATAGGACACTATTTATACCAATTATTTTAGCATATGACATTATCTGAAACTAACATAGAGAGAAACAGTCATAAAACTGAATATTTACTAATTATATTAAATAAATACATAAGACAGTCAAAGACATGTATAAATAAAAGCATAAAAATAACTTCAAATTATATAATATGTGGGTATTATTGTAAAGTAAATGATAAACTGAAAATAAAATTTTTAGTTTGTGACAAATTATTAGCTGTTTTAAAATTTTTAAATGACAGTAGTTATTGTCAACCAATTTCACTGTTTCTGATAACAATATTTATCTTTCATACATTAATCATTCTCTAAGGCAATGTACTCATTTTAATATATTTAATAAATTTAAAAAAATATATATATTTCTATTTAATAAAGTAACCAAACATACATATAATCTACATAATAAATTTTATTTAAAATAATAATCATTTACCATGTATTGCGATTTGCAACACACTATCTGAGAAGTTCTTGATGTCAAGGACATAGTGTGAATTAAATAAGCAAATAAATGATAAGTAACAAAAGATAAACATATCTATCTATCTAGAGCAGTGTTTCCCAACCTGTGGTACGTGTACCACTGGTGGTATGCAAGTTGCTGGTACACGAAAAATAATCAATAATGGCGGACATAAAAAAAATTAAATCATAAAAATATAGAAAGGTTTTTTCCTATAATTCATAAAAATTATTTTAATTAATAATATTATACAGTAAAGTTGTTAATATGTACAGTCGATAATGATCTTTAATGTTAATGATAAAATTAAAAGTATGATTAAGAAATTAGATTTTTTGGAAACAATAATATATATATATATATATATATATATATATATATATATATATATATATATATATATATATATATATATATATATATATATATATAATATATATATATATATATATATAAAAGTATAAAAAACAATCAACTAGAAGTATTCGAATCTCTACATAATTTTTTGTTTGAAAATAAGGTTAGTCTGTCTCAAGATATACGAGAAAATATAATAGTACATTTAACAGGATTTAAATTGTTTTTCATGGAATATTTTCCAAAACCCGAAAACACAAATGATAATTGAATTTTAAACCCCTTCTATGCAGAAAATTTAGAAAAAGCTACATCATTATCAATAAAGGATAAAGAAAATTTAATAGAATAATGATGTGACAGAACTTTACAAGTAGAATTCAAATGATATAATCTAATTAATTTTGGTTAAACATTAAAGAATATGAACAACTTTCTCAGAAAGCTCTTAAATTATTATTACCATTTACTAGTATGGAATTAGTAGAAAGAGCTTTTTCTTCATATATTTTTTTTTTAAAAATAAGTATCGAAACACTCTGAACACAGCTGTAGACTTTAAGGTATATCTCACATATTTTGAGCCAAATTTCAAAAAATTATGTTGTTCGAAACAAGCACAAATATTTCATTAAATTTATTTTATAAAAAATATTTGATTATGATAAGAAAATATACTAATTGTTTTTTTTATAATTTTGCGTTTTTATTAAAACCATTTATTAGTAAATGAAATATGACAAAATAGTAGATAAATAATGAGTCGGATTAAGGAAAATCAATCTAAATTATTTAAATTGAAAGAATGTATCAGAAAAAAGATCATACCCAGAAATTAGACTCTCATTAATTCTTGATCATCTATTGTGGATTACTATATATAAGCTAGTATTTAATCATCAAAATTTTAGTCCTATTAACTTCATGCTGAACAATAAAAAAAAAACGAGAACAAGAGATATCCTGATAACCCATGAGGTGTTTTTTTACCATGACATGGGACATGCTGGATTTATCTTCTCCATGGCCCAACCAATAGCAAGATGCTCCAAAAAAAAAAGAAAACTGACTCAAATTCGGTAAAACCAATTGAAGGAATGAGAAAACACTTTGAACAAAATATGTACCAAATAACCTTTAATGTAATAATGTAATCTTTAATAAATTATTTTGGAAAAAATATGAAACTTTGAACAAACACATACATATAAATATGTTACAGTGAGTTTATAATTTCAGTGAGTTTATAATCTGGCTTGACATTTAGGTGTGTTTCAATGTAATTTGTCTCATTATGAGATGTGAATACAAACATGGTCACCCTATAATATTTATAATGCAAATAAAATAACACATTCACAATAACAAATTTCACGAAATACAATCAATTTTAGGAAATGGTACAATTTAGTGTGATGTACTACCAAGTGGTATGCGAGCCAAAAAAGGTTGGGAAACACTGATCTAGAGCATATCAATAGAAACAAGAAAAAGTAAAAAAATCACTCTTCTTTTAGCTTAAAAAAATACACTTGCAAAGTTTTATTTTTCTTTCTTAAACATAAAGTTTCCTGGCTGACACAAAGACAGGGATGTTGATTTCAAATGATTATGTGTTATTAAACATAAAGACAAATTCCTATAGGATAGATATTCACAATTTAGATTTAATTCAGTGATCTCCAATGTTCTTAGCATTAGTTAATTGAGTTCACTAATATAGCACAGGCAGTAGTAAATTTTTATAATAACAGCGATATGGATTGGTAGTTTCAGCTACATCTCTTTTATAATTATCATTTAATTAATTCTGGAAATTTTTTAATTTATTTTTGCAGTAACTTTATCAGATTTCCAAAAAGTAAACATCAGCTTGCCATAAACTTTATAAATTATCACAGATATAATTATTTTGGTCTGTTGCTAATTAATTAGTCATGTAGATCTACAATTCCTGAATCATTAATATTTTTATTTATAATAAGTCCACATACCATGGAGAACAAGAAATATGTAATATTAAGGTCCTTCTACTTGATTAAACATGTACACATTAAATAAATAATAGAAGTTAGTTTATTATTTGTAAGCCACTCATTTACTTTATTAATAAATTATTTCATAAACATCATTAATAATAAGCACAATTATTATCATGTAGTAGTCCATAAAAATATAGCACAATAAATTATATATGCATCCTCTCATTTTAAACTTAACTTTTAAATAATTGAAAAGAGAATTGAAATGGAGAGTCTATGATAGGTTTTGTTAAGCTGTCCTGCATATATTTCTTTAAAATATTATAAAATTCACAAAATTTTATTAAAAGACTAGATTGTTCATGCAATTTCATTTTTTCCTTAATAATAATAGAAGATATAAGCAAAGAAAGTAGATTAAAATTATCACTATATAAATACATTCTATAAATGATAGTGTTAATTTAACATTTAACTGAGTGGAGAAAATGAAGAAAATATACATTTTGTATAATATTGACTGACATTCTTCTTTAAATCTGTCTGGTAGTTAGAATTCTCACACTGAATTTTATAAAAAAAATAATGTATAAAAATTTATCCTTTAGGGTTTAATTGAATTGATTGCTGGAAGAGATTTAAATAAATGTACATAGAAGAAGTGGCAGAAGCAAAATCAGTAATTTGATGAATGAATGACTGAATAAATAATCACTTGAATACATATCATTTCCATCAAACAAGAGGTTATCTTATTTTCCAATGGTTAGCTCCATCTTTTGCACTCGATTAATTAGAGAATAAATAATCAAGAAATCTTTTCTTGAAAAAAAAATCATTTTGGTTTTCTAAATTAAATCAAACCAAGTAAAACAAATGATAAAGTAATAACTTTTTACACTTTTGAAATAAATGAATATTAACTAATCAGTAAAATAAAATAGTTGATAACAATTTAATTTGTCAAATAATTCACCAATGCAGATATCCATTAATCATTCAAAATATATTAAAAATAATTACTGTAATTTTAAATGTTTTATTGTAGAATGTAAAATTTTATATTGTAATTAAATATAACAGTGAAATTGAAAGAAAATATAGACATACATGCATACACATATGCTGAAATCTGGATATTAAATTATCCTGACTAACATACGACTGATATGGCTATGAGTTAAACATATTTCACTGATTATATTATTTATACATGTATGGGTATGCCAATAAATAAACAGATCAGAAAACAATCTAAACAAACACCAGACATTATTCTACAAATAAATAAAACCAATTTACATTAACTCAACTTGCATCTCAACAATTTCTGTAATAATCCAACTCCCTTTTTTGCATTAAATACTTAATCAAATATAATAATAATAATAATAATAATAATAATAATAATAATAATAATAATAATAATAATAATAATAATAATAATAATAATAATAATAATAATAATAATAATAATAATAATAATAATAATAATAATAATAATAATAATAATAATAATAATAATAATAATAATAATAATAATAATAAATGCTTATATAATTCCCAACTAACATTCATAAGCAGCTCTCACATAAGGTTTTAGACCATTCAAAAAATTCTAATTTTAGCACCATTTCATTTTTTTAGTCAAATATGGTTATTCACCACTGATACAGTATACTTTAATTACTTGTGCTCATTCAGAAGGTCACTATATATATATATATATATATATATATATATATATATATATATATATATATATATATATATATATATATATATATATATATATATATATATAATCAAAACTACCTCAAATCCAAAATTAAAACAGACCAGCATAAAAATAATATTAAAACATAACCTAAGGTTTCACTGCTACAAGCAGAACTCTCAAGTGTAAAGAACTGCAAAAACTACACAATATATATAATATTAAAAACTACCCACAAATCCATTCACTTCCCATCCACCCTCAATATTAAAAGAACTCTTAAATAAGTTAATTGCTTCAGAATAATAAATTTTCAATAATAAAGACTCTTTAATTCTTCTTTTGATTTCATTTCTCTCAAAGAAGACAACCTTAGCTTCATCAAAATCAATAGTGTGGCCTGTATCTTTTTCATGGACATACAAAACAGAACTAAGATATCTATTTTAACTCTACTTTTATGAACCTTTATTCTTTCATTTAAACTCAAACTACTCTGACCTATGTAAAGCTTCTTACAAAATAAACAAGGGATAAAATATACTACACCAGGAATAGTCTTTCTATCAAAAACTTTTTTTGTATTATTTAATAAATTATTTTTTTTTTTTCTTAAAAAATGTAGGGAATTTAGTGTTTTTCCTAGGTGCTGTGTTATTAGTTTTAGTAGAAAGAAAAAAGTTGCTTCAAAATAGGAATTTAGCTTTTAAGTTACAAACATATATATTGAATAGTTTTTTTAAAAAATATGTTTGTAAGATTTTATACATTTATTTATCTTTATAAAAGGAATAGATATTATTTAGAAAGGAGGCAAGATTAAATTATTCAATTTTGAATTTTTTATGAGACAATTTAGACAGAATAGGTCAAATTTCTATTGTAAAAATATAAAAGATAATTAAAGTGGTTGTTTGGGAAATTTAATAAAATTTATTGTAGTGATAAAGGGTATGAGAATAATGTTTCTTAGGATAGAATAGTTAATCTTTCCGATTTGAAATTAAATGATAGAGAATTAGATATTCTTGGTAAAGGCCCTAAATTTGTTCCATTTCATTCAAAAAATATAGTTTTTGATACAAGTTGGTATTCAATCGATTTTGAATAAAAGTTTAAAAAGAAAAGAAAAATTTGTTATTAATCCTGCTGAGATTAAACATCTTAGGAATAGGTTAATTGCTAATGATGTAATCATTTCTCATGAAGACAAAGCTAGTAGGTTTGTTATTATAAAAGGAGATGAATTCAAAGAGAAAATGGATAGAGAATTAAATAATGGTAAATATATGTTGTTAGATAAAGATCCAGGTAATTTAATTAAAAGAAAATTGATAGATATTATGAAGAAAATAGTTAATTTAAAATTTTTTAATAGAGTAGATTATTTAAAATGCTATCCTATTGATTTTACATCAGCTAAGACGTTTGTGAATATTAAAACTCATAAAGAAGGTTTTTCTTT
Source organism: Epiperipatus broadwayi (assembly GCA_028023455.1). Classification (NCBI taxonomy): domain Eukaryota; kingdom Metazoa; phylum Onychophora; class Udeonychophora; order Euonychophora; family Peripatidae; genus Epiperipatus; species Epiperipatus broadwayi. The sequence goes on from JAQFVV010007716.1 coordinate 22,537, forward strand.
AAGATTTATTTTTGATTTTACAGGTAGTATTGTAGAGGGTATTTCAAGATTCTTGAATAATTTTTTAAAACAATTTGTTGATTTTGGTCAGTACACAGTTTCTTCTTCTTTTGAGGCTTTTGATAAGATTAATAATTTTAAAATGGAAAGTAATTGGGTATTTGGAAGTTTAGGTATTGAAAATATGTATCAATTTGTTAATAGGTTAATCAGTATTGGTGTTCTTTTTGTGTTGATTAAGAAAATTTATTTATCAAAAAATAAAATTAAGGTAATTAAAGATTTGCTTTTGTTATTGGAAAATTCTATGCATTTTACTTATAAAGGTAATTTTTATAATATTAAGGAAGGGTGGATAATAGGTTATATTATTTCTCCTTTAGTATGTACAGTTTATATTAGTTTTATGGAAGAGGAAATTATTATTAAAATAATTGTTTATATGTAAAATTATTTGTCAGATATGTTAATGATTGTTTTTTTGTAGTTGAGTATGATAAATTGAAGGAATTTGTAAATGAGTTTAATTGTTTCGATCCTTCTATAAAATTTGTGTTGGAAGAAGGGGGTTAGATTTTGGTAAGTTAAAATTTTTAGATCTTTTGGTGATTAGAAATGTAGAAACTAATTGTTTATTGTGCAGTCATTTAGTTAAAAGTAAAGAATTAAGATCTATAATTAAATCTAATAGATATCAGTCTGTATCTCATAAAGTATCTGCTTTAAGGAATTATTGTCATAGAAATATTAAATTAAATAATTCTAGTGGGAGAGCTTTCTTTCAGAAATATCAAATTTATAAAGATTACTTAAGTGTTGGATACTCTGATAAATTTGTTTAAAATATTTTATTTAATAGTAATATTTGTAAGGATGTAAAGTTTAAAGAAAAATATGATTTTATTTCTTTGCCATTTAAATTGTCTTCTTATAAAATAGTGTGTAGAAATAGTAAATTGTTTGGAAATAAGAAAATTGCTTGGAAAAGGGGTGTTACATTGAATAATTTATTGAATAATACAAAAAAAGTTTTTGATAGAAAAACTATTCCTGGTGTAGTATATTTTATTCCTTGTTTATTTTGTAAGAAGGTTTACATATGTCAGAGTAGTTTGAGTTTAAATGAAAAAATAAAGGTTCCTAAAAGTAGAGTTAAAAAATAGATATCTTAGTTCTGCTTTGTATGTCCATGGAAAAGATACAGGCCACTCTATTGATTTTGATGAAGCTAAGATTGTTTTCTTTGAGAGAAATGAAATCAAAAGATAATTAAAGATTCTTTATTATTGAAAAATTATTATTCTGAAGCAATTAACTTATTTAAGAGTTCTTTTAATATTAAGGAAGGACGGGAAGTGAATGGATTTGAGGGTAGTTTTTAATATTATATATATATATATATTGTGTAGTATTTGTAGTTCTTTACACTTGAGAAGTCTGCTTGTAGCAGTGAAACCTTATGTTGTGTTTTAATATTATTTTTATGCTGGTCTGGTTTAATTTGGGATTTGGGTAGTTTTGATTTTATATTGATTAGTTTAGCTTTATGCTTGTAATGTTTATATATATATATATATATATATAAACATTACAAGCATATAATAGATATATGTATTTTATATATATATATATATATATATATATATATATATCAAAATACAGTACAATTTATATAAATTATATTCTTTTAGAAGTACTTTCGACTATACACTTTGTAGTCTTTATCAACTATATAACGTTGAATAATCAAAACGAGACAACCCTTAACAATACCCGTAGTTCAATTCAGAATTCCCACAATTCTGTTATCTTAACATTTGATGACTGGCGATTCATTAACATTTGACGATTTCTTGAAATCAACATAGCCTCTTTTATTTTACGTTTATTATGACAACGTTCAATTTGAATAATTTTCATATTTTTATAATCAAATTTAAATCCATATTGACAAGATTTATTATGATCAAATATAACAGATGATGAAGGTTTATTTACATCTGTTCCATATTGATTCTCTTTTTGAATTCTATTATATAAAAGCATATGTTCTTTTATTCTCTTCCCAAATGTACACTTAGATTCACCAATGTATTGTACGCCACATCCACATGTCAATCTATATATAATAGAATTTTGAATAAACTTTGAATTTTGAATTTTAGAATTATTAAGCAATCTATTTATGTTATTTGTAGAGAAAAAAGCAATATGACACAAACCATTATAAATTTTCCTAATAAACTTGACCTGCTCATCTGATATAAATGACATTGAAATCCATTTCATTTTGATATTTTTATTTTTAATTTTATTATAGTGTTGATTTCTTTTAAATCCTTTAATAATATTAGCAATAGCATATAAATGAAATGTATGGATCAATAGATAGAATAGAGTCGATTAATATTATTTATAATGCTCTTGTTTCAAAAAATGTAAAGTCTGATATTATAAATTTTATTATAAAAGTATTGCAGTTTATTGATAAAATATTTATGTTAATTTTAATAATGAATATTATAAAATGAATTTTGGTTGGCCAATGGGTCTTCCTGCTGTTGCTCAAATTTGTAATTTTGTTATATCAACATATGAAAGTAAAATTTTAAAACAATTGAAATATCACGAAATTAAAGTATATCATAGATATGTGGATGATGTTTTTATTTGTGGAAAACAAGAATTAATAATCAATTTATTTAATGAATTAAATGAGATTAAGGATATAAAATGGGTTATAACTAAAGAGAAATACAATTCCATAAAATTCTTGGATATTCAAGTTACTCTTAATGATTACAGTTTGGATTATCTTATGTTAATTAAACCAATTGAAACTAGAGGTTTTATTCCATATGAATCACATGTACCTATGTGTCATAAGCTGTCTGGATTGAAATCATTCTTATTTCGAAATGAAAAATTATGCAAATATTCTAGTGATAAAATTAAAAATGTACATTTATTTGTTAATGACTTGTTAAAAATTGGTTATTATAAAAATGCTATTGCTAATATTATTAAAGGATTTAAAAGAAATCAACACTATAATAAAATTAAAAATAAAAATATCAAAATGAAATGGATTTCAATGCCATTTATATCAGATGAGCAGGTCAAGTTTATTAGGAAAATTTATAATGGTTTGTGTCATATTGCTTTTTTCTCTACAAATAACATAAATAGATTGCTTAATAATTCTAAAATTCAAAATTCAAAGTTTAATCAAAATTCTATTATATATAGATTGATATGTGGATGCGGCGTACAATACATTGGTGAATCTAAGTGTACATTTGAGAAGAGAATAAAAGAACATATGCTTTTATATAATAGAATTCAAAAAGAGAATCAATATGGAACAGATGTAAATAAACCTTCATCATCTGTTATATTTGATCATAATAAATCTTGTCAATATGGATTTAAATTTGATTATAAAAATATGAAAATTATTCAAATTGAACGTTGTCATAATAAACGTAAAATAAAAGAGGCTATGTTGATTTCAAGAAATCGTCAAATGTTAATGAATCGCCAGTCATCAAATGTTAAGATAACAGAATTGTGGGAAATCTGAATTGAACTATGGGTATTGTTAAGGGTTGTCTCGTTTTGATTATTCAACGTTATATAGTTGATAAAGACTACAAAGTGTATAGTCGAAAGTACTTCTAAAAGAATATAATTTATATAAATTGTACTGTATTTTGATATATATATATTGATTTGTATATTACATATATTGTGAAACGAATACAGATATCAAACTTTATTTATTACATATATAATGGATTTAAAGATTCTAAGTAAAACGTGGATTTTAAAAGAATGGCGGAAGGTAACGTTAAAGATTATTACGTTAAAATGTAGATTAAACTTTTTAAATGCCTGTCGTGATTTAGAAGTTTTCCCGAATTGTTGTTTAGTAAAAATAAACAAATCTTGCAAATTATCAGATAAAATTACTAACGATATAAAGGAAATTATTTTAAAGAATATAATTAAGCAATGCAAATGTTTGCTATTTCGTCAACGGAAATATTTAACGGCTTTAAATCATTTTATTTTGATGAAAAATTGTGATGATTGGTTTAACTATAAGTGTTTTTGTCAAAAAATTTTTGATAAATTTTATTTAAAAAATGTTGATAAATTTAACAAGAAAATTGAACATTTGTTTCATAAAAATTTTCCGGATAAAATGAATGATCAAAATTATGTGAACTTGTCTGGTATAAATTTGGATTTCAGTCAAAAATATATTTTAAATTTTGGATCGAAATATGTTGGTGGTAGATGGAAAGATTGTAATCTTGAATTGAATTCTGCAATAGAACATTCATTTAGTGTGATTAAGTGTGATGCGAATATTTGTAATAACATTGTTAAAGAAGTTAAAAATAAAAACTTTAAATATAATAGGAATGATAAATGGTTAAGTCAAATTAATAAATTTAAAAGTTTCCTATTAAATAATGACTTAGTGTGTTTAAAAGAGGACAAGGGCCTTCGTATGTGTTTGTTTACAAGAGCAAAATATAATGAAAAAGTTATGGATCAAATGAAAAAACTTAAATTTCAAAATAGTGAAATAATAAATATTGATACATCTCGCATGAAATTTATAAATGAAATTTTAAAAAAAGCTAAGAATAAAGCTATTGATAGTCATACATATTATAACTTATATCCATCATCTGCTATTTGCCCTAGGATATTTTCGAATATAAAGCTACATAAAGAAAATTATCCATTGAGATTGATGGTTGATTTTGGTGGTGCATATTATTATCAAACATGTAGATATATTGAATTATTACTTCAAGATATTTTAGGTTTTGGAGAATATACTATTTCATCATCGTTTGATTTTGTAGATAAAATTAAGAATATAAATATAGATTTACATGACACAATTTGTACTTTTGATATAAATGAAATGTATGGATCAATAGATAGAATAGAGTCAATTAATATTATTTATAATGCTCTTGTTTCAAAAAATGTAAAGTCTGATATTATAAATTTTATTATAAAAGTATTGCAGTTTATTGATAAAAATATTTATGTTAATTTTAATAATGAATATTATAAAATGAATTTTGGTTGGCCAATGGGTCTTCCTGCTGTTGCTCAAATTTGTAATTTTGTTATATCAACATATGAAAGTAAAATTTTAAAACAATTGAAATATCAAGAAATTAAAGTATATCATAGATATGTGGATGATGTTTTTATTTGTGGAAAACAAGAATTAATAATCAATTTATTTAATGAATTAAATGAGATTAAGGATATAAAATGGGTTATAACTAAAGAGAAATACAATTCCATAAAATTCTTGGATATTCAAGTTACTCTTAATGATTACAGTTTGGATTATCTTATGTTAATTAAACCAATTGAAACTAGAGGTTTTATTCCATATGAATCACATGTACCTATGTGTCATAAGCTGTCTGGATTGAAATCATTCTTATTTCGAAATGAAAAATTATGCAAATATTCTAGTGATAAAATTAAAGATGTACATTTATTTGTTAATGACTTGTTAAAAATTGGCTATTATAAAAGTGCTATTGCTAATATTATTAAATGATTTAAAAGAAATCAACACTATAATAAAATTAAAAATAAAAATATCAAAATGAAATGGATTTCAATGCCATTTATATCAGATGAGTAGGTCAAGTTTATTAGGAAAATTTATAATGGTTTGTGTCATATTGCTTTTTTCTCTACAAATAACATAAATAGATTGCTTAATAATTCTAAAATTCAAAATTCAAAGTTTAATCAAAATTCTATTATATATAGATTGATATGTGGATGCGGCGTACAATACATTGGTGAATCTAAGTGTACATTTGAGAAGAGAATAAAAGAACATATGCTTTTATATAATAGAATTCAAAAAGAGAATCAATATGGAACAGATGTAAATAAACCTTCATCATCTGTTATATTTGATCATAATAAATCTTGTCAATATGGATTTAAATTTGATTATAAAAATATGAAAATTATTCAAATTGAACGTTGTCATAATAAACGTAAAATAAAAGAGGCTATGTTGATTTCAAGAAATCGTCAAATGTTAATGAATCACCAGTCATCAAATGTTAAGATAACAGAATTGTGGGAAATCTGAATTGAACTATGGGTATTGTTAAGGGTTGTCTCGTTTTGATTATTCAACGTTATATAGTTGATAAAGACTACAAAGTGTATAGTCGAAAGTACTTCTAAAAGAATATAATTTATATAAATTGTACTGTATTTTGATATATATATATATATTGATTTGTATATTACATATATTGTGAAACGAATACAGATATCAAACTTTATTATATATATATATATATATATATATATATATATATATATATATATATATATATATATATATATATATATATATATATATATATTGTTACCATGTTGCTAGATTGCTGTAATGGAAATAATAATTAGCAATCTGCTCCCTGGACATTAATTGACTTTATTATTAGGGAACTAACATTTAAATTTTCCATATATTTTATACTAATAAGTAGCACTATATAAATAATTTTTTCATGACTTCATAACATGAAAATTTTCATGTATTTTAAACATAATTTTAATAGATACTAGTATATATAATACACTGCAACCACTTGATGGTGCTGGTTTTTGGCCAACCCATGTCAGTATGACATTTTAGTGGCCTAACTTACAGTTGACACTGCAACAGTTTATGGCCTTTAGAACAGTGATGTTCTTATTAGCCATTAGTAGGCATATATTGCATTGGACACATATATTACAGACCACTGATTTGCTTCATGAAACTATGCAAATGTTAACATTTCACAGGTTGCTACCATATCATGTCAGGGTGTATGGAATTGAACTGCCAAAAAGTCTTGAACTATGCATTCAAGTAATGATCATGTACCCTACCTAATGTAGTATTACATTATAATAATTGTAAATCTGTCACCACACTTCTCTACACAGTTTGGAATTTGAAATAAATTTCAAAAGTTTAGTGACCAACCATCATATCAAAAATGTGGGTTGAGTCCCATAGAATGGTCTACAGAGCACTCAAGATTAAACCTAGGTAAACATTTTTGCTACTTTATACATATATGTATTGGTTAGTTTTGATGTAAAGAAAGTGAGAATAAATTAGAGTATGCAATATTTGAAATATAACATAAAAAAGGAAAAAAAAAACTGTTTTTAAAGTAGCTATTTTAAGGAAAAGGACAATTGCTCTTTTTTCATACTTTATCAATTATCCATTCAGAAGTTAATTATATCTTTTTCATGTTCATAGACTCTTTTGTTATTTTAGAAGTGTAAATTTATTATATCTTTTAACAATGATTTTATTGTTTTTGTATTAAACATTATTACTATTAAATTTAGTTGTCTTTCTTTACTTTCTTTCACCATGCAAACAAATAACCGTATTATATTCGATCTAGGTTAGTAAAAGTATGCTTGTTAACCTTTAATTTAAATAAAAAAAGGGAAAAGATATGCAAAAGAAGTGGAAAGGGGTATAAATGAAAAAGAAGGAAAGGGCTGTATTCACATGTACTCTGCTATCATCAGTGGTAATCTTCAAAATTTATAAATATTACAAGCACAGGGTATTTAATATGGCATTCTTGTAAGAATTTTTGATCCAGAAGCCGAGGGGCATCTGACAGGGAAATATAACATTGCAGTAATGTATACATATTAGTCCAGAGTTCTGTCAAGAATATAGACTTGAGACAAATTTAGCCTGTATTTGTTCCTTGCTTGAGGTAACAGTGAAAACAAAATGTAAGAAAAACTGTCACTATTATATATATATATATATATATATATATATATATATATATATATATATATATATATATATATATATATATATATATATATATATATATATAAATAATTGTAAAAAATGCATGCAATATTTATTTAAGGTATTACTATAATAGTGTCAATTATTTTGTAATTATTGAATTTACATTGATGTTTTTTTAATGATTTATATTGTTATTGCTTCTTTTACTTCCACTATTGATCACTAGATGGTTTTATGTCAGAAATAGTTTATTAACATTAAATAGATTATTAACATTTGAAAAGGGTTTCAAACCAAATGCTAAAAGGCTTTTTAAGAGTAAAATTATTATTGACATTTATAAAGATTTTATAAATTCATTATTTTGTGATGATAATAATAATAATAATAATAATAATAATAATAATAATAATAATAATAATAATTGTTGTAATAATAATATTATTATTATTATTATTATTATTATTATTATTATTATTATTATTATTATTATTATTATTATTATTATTATTATTATTATTATTATTATTATTATTATTATTATTATTATTATTATTATTATTATTATTATTATAATAATAATAATAATAATTGTTGTTGTTATTGTTGTTGTTGTTGTTGCTGTTGCTGCTGCTGCTGTTGTTGTTGTTGTTGTTGTTAACTTAGAAAAAGGAATTATGATAAAATTTGCTAAACAGTCTATAATTTATATTCTAAAAAATATAATGATTTAAAAAAAAAATATCGTAATGAAATATCAATAATATTCTAATGTTCTTGGGATTTCACAAACACTTTATAAAATAACAGTGATATAAGCTCAATTAATTTAATTTGTAATATAATCCTTTCTGAAACACAAAATAGGGATTAATCAATTTCACTATACCATGCTTCTTAATCCAAGATAAGTTACATTGAACATATTATTATGATTTATGATTGTTTCTAATTTTGGTTTTTATCATTCTTAATATTTGCATTGATAATACATAACTCATGTAGTAGCATTTAAATATTTATCATTCATAATCCATTATCTATTTAATAGTAGCCTTGATAATCATAATATATTTCATTAAATAGTGGAGACACATTCGGAATTTATTATATGTAACAATTTAATCCATCTAAATATAGTATAATTTTATCCAAAAGATTAGCATTCAATTCTTTATTGATTTAAAATATTTTATTAATTCATTTGTTTATCAATAATTAATCTACATTGCTAAATAGTTATGATTGTATATATCGTTTAGAAAATATGTTGTCATTCATAAACAGAGTGACTTTTATTTAATTTAAATTAAAGTTCAGCAATTCTCCAAGCAACAATGTTTATTGAGACATATTTATGTTGAAAATTTGTGTTTTATGTTTTTTTTTTCTTTTTATAATGTAAAATGAGATAAATTCATGACATTGAAACATATATGTAAAACTCTAAAGTAAAGAGAACAGTTATTTGTGAAAGTTTTGAAAAAAAATATCTGCATATTATTTGAAGTTGATAAATATAAATTTTCAAATAAATCTACTATTTCATATTACTTTCAATTGAAGAAACCTTGCAATTTAATATGAAGTTGTTGAAGAGCATTCTGAGTCAATTTATCAATTTTCTATTACAAATTGACTGTAATAAATGAGATTTATTGAAATAATAAATTAATTAATAACAGTTCCTCATATATCTGTTGTTGTTTTTTTTTCATAGTAAGATGAGAAGTCATTTCCCCCAATAAAGGTAAACTGCCTTGATTAGTTAATCTACTCGATCATGTTTGATGACAACAAACAAAATGACTATTGTATAATCTTAACCTGCTTAAGTCCTGAATTCAAATTTTTTTCATAAAAAGTTGGATTTTCCAAAATTCAGTTTTTATATCAAATTATTACTTGATGTCTGGATTACTGATATATTTCTCATTATGCATTAGTGTTTCTTGTTTTTTTTTTCTGGTAAAATTTAGAAAATATTGCCAAGGATACTAAAATACATATTTTTTATGTCTTGATTTTTGAATCAACATGGTAAAACTTTATGAACATTTAAAAATGAAGAACAATAAAGTAATAATTTCAATCTATTTCACTTGCTTCACTAGGTGTTAAAATAATTTTGAAATCATTTATTTAAAATAAATAAATCATAAATATTAATACTTCTCAAATATTTGAATTAATTTTAAATTAATCTTTTAATAAATATTGATAAACAAATATTCCAGCTAGTTAAACTTTTTTTTTCTAAATGTAAAATACATTTTTTTTACAGTCACAAAGTATAATATTTACACATTTTTTTTGTTTTTTTTACTTTAATAAATATAAAAATAAAATATAATAAAAATGCAATCTGAAATATAATTGTTTTACCTTAAAATGTTTTTATGCTGTAATATCTAATTTGTAACTCTATTCTATAATTCTTTATTAAAATATTTGTTTTATGTGTGTGAGCATCTCTGTTTTTATACATTTTGATAGTTTTATTTCTTAAAAATTGTGACAATATATACATGTATATATTTATTATATAAGCATTGATCATAAAATGTGTGTAAGAAGAGACTTTTAAATACTTTCAAAAATCATACTTTCTCTTAAGCATTGATGTGAGCGATTTTTAAGCTGCAATACAGAGATGAATATATTTGCTTAAATATAAATAAATAAAGCTTATAAAATTTTGATATTTGTTTTATTTAATAGCTCCTTAATAAAAGCATTTGTATATCCATTTAATCAAAGATAATTTTTGCCTTTTGATATTCCAGGAAGCTATCTTTTACTGTTAAATAAAGATTCACATCAGGCTAAACATGTTTTTATATTAAACTATAATATTTCTTTTGTTGATATTCAATGCCTACACATGCACTCACATATATATATATATATAGAGAGAGAGAGAGAAGAAAGAGAAAAGAGAGTGAAAGGCATAGAAACAAATTAATGTAAGATATTAAAACTTTAAACAAATTCAAATAATTGGTTCATCTTATTTCATATTTAGTTAAATGGAAGGTTTTTTTTATTTCAATATGAGTTTTTTTCAATGTAATATAAATTTTAAAATAAAATTGTTTATACACATCAAAACATTTATTAATTTATTGTTATGAAATCTTATTTTGTAAAAAAAATGTTTATAGATTTAATGCTACTGACATTTTACTAAATCTGATAGATATTCAAAGCTGTTGTTGTTATTATTATTGAGCGAATTATAAATTCCATCCAAGTTTTAAATATTGTTTACATTTAGTAAAAAAATCATTTTGCTACTTTGAACTTAAGCAATATTATTTTGGTTTGAAGTTATTCTTATTTATCTAAAAAATTATGACAGTCTCGTTATTATTCTATCAAAATGTTCAGAATAAAAATGATTCCTTTGATTTAAAAGTTATGTTTATCATAAAAAAATATTATAGTCATAGAGAAAATTTTAAGCAAAACTATGTTTTATTTATATCTATCTTAAAATGTATGAAACATTTTATAAAACAAAAAAAGTAAAAATAAATCAGTGAAATGTTTTAGTTGTGTCAGTGCTTGTAAACAAATGCCTAAGTAATCATTTGAATCGTAAAAAAAAAAAAAGATAACTTCAAAAAACAAACAAAAAAATAGCAATGAATTTTAAGGTAATTGAAGAATTATTTTAATTCATATAGTAAGCTAGATGGTTGTATAAGAAATAAAAATAAACTTAGTATATATAAGTCTAACTGATGAGGAATAAGTGAGTAAAACTGCCTTAAATATGAATAATTAGCATATATTGAACTAACATCTCATAACATTTTTTTATAATTATTGAACATTTTGTCTACACAAATATACGTCTCATCATTTTAATCTTTATCAAAACAATTAGAATAGTCTTCCTCTTATTTTTTAGAATGCTGTAAAAATATTTTTTTCACTACTTGAAAAGAATTACAAATAATTGAATAAGTCAATATTATAACACTATTTAAACCAGGCAAACTTCAACAACTTTCACAAGAGTTTATCACTATTTTATATATCAATATTATTCATAATAAAACAGAAAAAAATCTGGATAGCGTTATTTATTGCCACAAATTAATTCGTTTTTAAATTACATTTTTTTCTTACGAAAAATAACTTTCTTTGTAGAAATATATATATTGAAAATATGCTCTTTATCTCTAAGTTCATTAATTGGCACACCCACGAACTGAACATAGATTTACTAGTAAATTTTGAATTGCTATTACATAAGGGATATTTTTTTCATTACCGTTTCAAAGAAATACATGGTCTATCGTTTTTATTTTGAGCAGCAAATTACATGATTTAGAAATTAATAGACTTTAGACTTTTACAATTAAAAAAAGGCAGACTTGGGTACTGATGCTTATAACCTGGATCATTAAAATGCTTTGTGATAATGCATGAAATAGATGAATTCTCCATTCATTTAGAATATATTAATTATAATCTCATCTTTTTTCTAAGGTCTATTTTAATAACGACTGCTAATAAATTGAGATGATAAATTAAGACTTTATTTACTGTGTTAATCCCACTTAACTTGTTTTTGTCTTTTATTTTATATATATTGGGTAAAAAGCTTGTCAGATCACACTAATTTATTCAAAATGGAGTTTGATTTACTACAATATAAATACAGATAGACAAATAAAGAAATGTAAATATATACATAAATAAATGTGTAAAAAGCAGTATCCAAGTCAATAGTTATGGAGTTAAATGTATAGACATTTAACGAGACTAACAATATCTAATTGAAATCAAATAATCTCCTAAATATGTTTCTGTTTAACCCAACCAGTCATCTTCATCTTGCTTAAAATAGACCTTTTTGACCAACATAATATATTGTATTGATCAGCTGAAGATTCACTGCTATGTCCAACATCATTCATCCAATGATTACACTAGATATATTTACAATTTAGAATTTTGTATTCTTTTCATAAATTATAGATTCATGGGGTAAAGTAGCAGCACAAATCATCAGTTGTTTTATTTACAAATATATGGAGGAAAATATAATTTTACTCATGAAGATATTCAACCACAATCTTCCATAGAATATTCAATCACTATTAGTAATATAAATATAAGATTCCTCATTGAAATTTCTCTGATTTTGAGGCTTTTGTTTAACATAGCAATAACTACATCATCAGTTGTATGGTAATTAAATAAAATTCATGCTAAACTATTTAAATAACAAACATTTATTACAACTATTTGTTATTATATATAATAACAACAACAAACATATTATTTGTGGTTGAATTTCTTCAATTAATTTTTTAAACTTAAAATTCACAAATGCTGTGGAAAAAACGATATGTTAATGGGCCATATTCATGTTTCCTAAGATGATAAATCCACATGTTAAACATTGTTTATATTCATTTCCAAGTATCAACATGGATCATAATTTAATAATCTATCAAAAATATGTTTCATTTATTTACATAAATCAATTATCTGCTCATATAAAAAATTAAGTTATATATGTGTACCTAATATGATTTAAGACAGTATTATAACATGTGAACTTAATATGGGTTTGAATCATGTACTCGTATAATAATCACTCATGCAAATTTCATCATTAGTGTATACATATTTAAGAACAGTGTTGGGCAAACATTATCAACTATAGAAATAACATAAAGCATGCCTTGCTTTTGAATGAACTTTGGGAACTATACTAAACTAGAACATTATTTTAAAATCTAAAAATTGGAGAGCATTAGTAAATCAATATACAATATGTATGCCTAGGAAAATATAAGTAGGAAGGAATCATACATTTTTTTAAAAAAAACATGTTACAAGCATTATATGATTATATCACTGTTTTACGTTTTATATAAACATATAAGTCATGCTTTTATTGTACTTGAAATTTGTTAAAAAAACACCTCTAATTAATAAATAAACATTAATTGAATTAACACAATAGATGCAAATCCTTATAACAGTTTTAATAGATTATGAAACAATTTCTAAACTTCATTCTCTTTATTTTTTGGGGGGTTTTAACAAAATATTTAATCAATACAATAATAATACTGACTATCATTACTGTTAAATATTCTTTCTAACTATATATCAACATGCATATTTATTCTCTATCTATAATTTTATAACATAATTATATCATAAATAATAATAATAACATTTATTGGAATGTTAAGTCACTTCTGCAAACTAAACCAGTGATTCCCTTCAAATAATTTGAAAATGAATAACTAGATGTGCAGTTTATCCTCACAATTTACTCTATCATTTTTAATATTGACCTGCAAAGGCTATAAATGATATATTATACTACTTTAAATTATCAAATGCCTTAATTTCATATTAATTTTAAAATTGATCAGGTGTCTATCCCAGTACCATTTTAAGTAAGTCTTTATTTTAGTTAAAATCAAAAGAGTTTGAATTTAACTTGCATAATATAAATGTTGATTCACTTAACTCATAGTGATGTCTTATACCACTTGTAGTATAAGTGGCTGTACTTTTTTTTTTACCTTTTTTAAGTGATAAATTTTTATCTACTTTTTAAAGCCAAATATAATAAAATATTGTGTAAATAATTGCAAAAATAATAAAAAACAAATTTATTTTATTATAGTTACTAATTATAAAAAAATCAATCAACTAAAAACAAAACATATGTATATATTTCTCCATTTTTTTGCAATTTTATGGCTATATTTTTTTAGTATTTTTATATAAACATTTTATTATGGGTTACAAACAATGCTTATATTAAAAAACTAAATTTGGAATAATATGTATAGACAATAAATACTCTTCTTGGGAATAATATGATAAATCACTAGAAATATGAATGTTTATAAATAAGGCTATGGCTACTGTGAATTAAAACTAACATGATTATTATAAAATAGTTTATCAAAGAAATTCAAAAGCACATACTGTGGAATATGCAGAATAACAATTAAATCAAATAGAAAAAATATTACTTAAGCTACAATGACAAAAGAAAAATAATATTAATTTGTCTTTTTAGGTGGAAAAGAATAATCACTTTACACTTCAATAACATTCAGAAATTTTATAATTTTTTTATTAACTTTTACATGATTACCTAACACTATTGAAGAATGACATTTCTTGTAAATGAGCATTTATGTGTTTTCCATGGTAGCGTGTAATCACAGTTTAAATATTCATTTCTTTTATGTGCATTTATTTCAAAAGTCTACAGAATATGAAGTTGATGTGACTTATTATGCAGACACTTGAGTTTTATGTAGTATATCTCAACATCTTTGTCACACTCAGGTTTTCATAAATTTTAAAAGATTAGTTTGACAATAGTTTTGCAGTGATAGCAATTAACTTATAATAGATTGACATTTGGTTAGCACTTCCTTAGAATCTTTCCACTGAAATTGTTTTTACATCAGATTGTAACCTAGGGCAATCTAATCAATCATGTGAAAGCTTCTTATCACATATCATTTTCCACTATTCTCAATGCACTGCATAATGATAGTAACTACACATTTAATCCAGTTGCTTGGATCTCTGTGGATTTCTTTATATCAAATCAGCACAGTTCCTTATTTCATTTAACCTTCTCACATTAAGATAATTTATTAAAACTTTTACAATTACTTGAAGTCCAATTTAATATTTAAACTATACATATATTATAATCTATTCTATTCTAGTAATGTGATCATCCAAACCTTGATTTCAATCTCAATGTTTTCAGTAATGTCTGCAACACATGTTTGTTCTCTTACACATGTATTTTATTTTTAATCTCTTCTTGTTATTACTGATTCATATCTCTCAATACATCAATAAAGGATCTGAAGTCTCTATATTGCTCTTTTTATAATAGTACCTATGTAGCATATGTAATTATAAATTAGTAAAATATATTTTTAAAAACATTCATTTTCAAAATATAAGCAATTCAACCAAATTTATATTTATGATTAACTTCATTCATTATGTTTCCATCTGCAATAGCAAGCTGACAAAGATATTTGTAGTTGATAATATTTTTAACTCATTATTATTAATCTTCATTTCCACCATTTGAGAAAATGCATTGCACATTATTTTAGCTTTTCAACATTTACTATTACTCCTCATTTCTTATTTTCATCTGATAAGTCTTACATCATTTTCTGAAACTGTAAAGTATTATTTGAAAAAAAAAACAATTATATTATCTATAAAATCTACATAAATTAAATAATCTTTATTTACTTTTATTCCTTTAGTTTTCCATTTTCATCTATAAAATACTTTTTGCAAAACTGATGTAAAAAGTTTTGGGAAAATAGAGACGTTTTGTCTTAAACTCATCACAATGATAATATTCCCAATATCATAATGTAATATAATCATTGTCGATCAATTTTTATAAATATTATTTTGTATATAACAACATTCTAATTCTAAATCTTGATCACTGAATAAATGATTATACAATAAAGTTCATTTTTTTACAATTTGCAAATCCCAATAATAATGATAATTTATGTTCAATGTTCCTTTTTACAATGTTTTTCAACACATGAATATGTGTCACTGAAATAAATCTATTTTAAATTGAGCTTATTATTTATGTTGATTAAATCCACTATTTGCTGTAGATGAGTTGTAATTTTCTTGGTAATTATTATGTGGTAGGTCAATGGATTATAAGGTCTTTTTGTCACCTTTTTATAAATATTAATATTAATACCACAATCTTCCAATCAACTGGTAGATTTTTATCATTTAGACATTTTGAATATAACATTACCAAATGATTTTTTTATCATTTTTCCTACTTCTTTATTGGTACTGATAATAATTTCAGAATTAATTGGAGCTTTTTCAACAGTATGTCTCACCTTTTCATTTAAATTCTTAAAATATTGAAAAAATATACTAGTGTTCGGAGATAATTTTTTTATTATTTATTGTTGTATAATTTTTGATAGAACTCTTCTATACATTTCAAGATATCATCTCCTTTTTAATATTATCTTTTTTTTCATAGTAGAAATAATTGTTTTACCAAAACCAAATTGTTGTTTTATACTTTTAAACTTTAATTATCTTCTATATTTGATACATTGATCTAAAACCTATGTCAAATAATCTAACCATATCGAATTCTAATAAAAATCATGTAGTTTATAATGTGAAATAGATCTCATGACACATTTCAGAGCAATAAAGAAAGACAAATTAATATTAACAAAAAGAAAAAAAAAACTTTTTTTTAGTGTCTAGTTATGAAAATATATTACAGTTTTCTAAATGATCATATTATACACAGCTACTATTAGAAAGTAATATTTCCACTGGCTTGGTTATTAATTACAAACTCAAACTTTTCCATAATAAATAAAATAAAAAATAAAAAAAATATTTAATAGTGTAATGGTTTAAACTAAATTTGAATAAATTTTAATTATTGATACAGGATTTTTTAATAAATATAATTTACAAAAAAAAAAAAAAAAAAAAAAAAAAAAAAACATTTCATAGTTGATAGCACTTTGGTATCATTAAATTATAATTGTCCAAATATTTAATTTTAGAACACACATAATTACAAATTAGATATGTTTAACTAGATATCATTAAAGAAATCTATCTATCTGTCTATCTATCTATCTATCTATCTATCTATCTATCTATCTATCTATCTATCTATCTATCTATCTATCTATCTATCTATCTATCTATCTATCTATCTATCTATCTATCTATCTATCTATCTATCTATCTATCTATCTATCTATCTATCTATCTATCTATCTATCTATCTATCTATCTATCTATCTATCTATCTATCTATCTATCTATCTATCTATCTATCTATCTATCTATCTATCTATCTATCTATCTATCTATCTATCTATCTATCTATCTATCTATCTATCTATCTATCTATCTATCTATCTATCTATCTATCTATCTATCTATCTATCTATCTATCTATATATATATATATATATATGTAAAATAAATAAAAATATGTTAATTAAAAATAATATTGTAATTATAATTGAAATAATATTTTTAAACGGTTTATAAACAATTAAACAATCTTTAAATCGCAGAAGTACTTTCGGTTACTTTCAAACCTGCCTCAACATAGCAGTTGAGGCAGGTTTGAAAGTAACCGAAAGTACTTCTGCGGATTTAAAGATTGTTTGAATTGTTTATAAACCGTTTAAAAATATTATTTCAATTATAATTATATATATATATAAACTGTAGTGGAGTTGAGCTGGACATATTGCTAGAAGAGATTATAATAGATGGAGAATTGAAATCTTAAACTGGATTCCAAGAGACTTAAAAAAACCAGAAAGAGACCACATGTGAAATGGATGGATGGAATAAGAAAGTGTGCAGGGGCGATGTGGATGAGAAAATCTAAACATCAGAGAAGTTGGTTTGAACTTGGAGAGACCTTCATCATGCAGTGGATTGCTAATGTTTGTTGAAGATGGTGATTATGATGACTCTTCTAAAACACTAACATATAATAATTCAAAATATAGCATATGCAATGTGAAAATAATATTTATATAAAAAATCATGGTATGGAAAAACGTAGTACAAATAAATTCATCTTTTATTACTTTTCCTTAAATAAAATAAAGAACAGTCCTTCTGCTTTATTCTCAAATCATCTTTCATTAAACTAGAACATATAGAAAAATGTTGTCGACAACATTTTTGGAACAGCAAACATGTCCATTATGTAATACAATATAACGGTAATATTAAAATGTACAAGTTAATTATAAAATCTAAAACCTGTTTTTTTTGTATATTTTTAGAAAGACTTCAGATAATTTTGCTAGGAAGTATAAGATAAATTGTTGCAAATAAATATTTCACTAGTATTTAAATTCATGTTTTCATTATCATAAATTTGTAATACTAATGTAAATATTTTATAATAAAATACTTCTGATAAATGGTATTTATCCAATATAATCAAATATTAACAACAAAGAAATATTTAATTCAATATCATAATTACAACCACAGCTGATTCCAAAGCCATGCTGGAAGGGAAGAACTAGCTCACACATTTTAATATATTGCAAGCATTGTAAAATAATTAATGCAGAAAAAAATATTTAAGTGTACTTAAATATAATGTCATTCTTTTTTTAATGATAACTGTTAATGCTTCATAATATTTAACAGATAACTAACTGCAAGTCGATTTATTTTATTACCCACACTTTGAAAAAAAAATCTCTTTTTTTTAGAGAGAAACAAACAAAATTGTCATAATAAATGAATTATTTCATTTGTCCTGTCAGAAGTTAACAATATAATTTATTATTGAAAAAAAAAAAGCTTATTTTTTATTAAATTGTAAAATTATTATTAATTTAATAATATTTTAAGCTTACATCATTTGTAATTGTCTGATAAGCATACATTTATCATATCAAAATATATTTCTTATCCAATGAATTAAGTTTTTACTCAAGATAAATAAATTCTGAATAATATTTGTTATAAACAAATATTTTATTAAAAAATGTAAAGAAATTATCAATACGTTCTGTGACATTCTTGCCCATGAGAAATTTTAATATTCTGTGGAATCTTTAATTATAATAGAGAAACCAATGTAGACTTCAACGTTCATTTTAAATTAAAATTTATTCTTGTAATTGCTAACAGTCTCTCATTAACTAGATATTGATTAAATATAACAAATTTATTTAAAATGGCTTTTATTTTGCAATTAATTTTTGCTTCTACTGCTAATTTCTTATCAGCATTAAATAAATTAAATTCAATGATCTTTCTAGAAAGATCTTTAATTTGACAAATAATTTTAGAATTGGTAGATATTTTACCCACAGCAATTTGAAAATATAAAAATAAAATAATATTTACTGATATTTCAATTTCTTCAACTTGATAAATTTGTTCCACTTCTACATATAATGGAACATATTTCTTAAGCATTTGAGACTCTATGTTACATTCTACATCTAACATTTTCATCCTCTTGTATTTCATTTAATTGTTGATCTTGCAACTCTTTTCATTTAGACAAATTACTTTCTGATGATATTCTTTTATAATTAGTGGCTCAATTTCCTCTTTTTGACTCACTTTTATCTGCAAAGCTGGAGCTTCTACATTTACTGCATCTTCAATCACTCCTAACTTTTTAGTTACTGGTTTTAGGATTCCTCTGAACTAACATAACTATTTTACAAGGCAAATACTGCTATAATTTGAGGTTCTATTTTATTCCTTTTGAGATTCTTTTATTTCTGTAACTGGAAGGTCTAAAATAATTGATACATGTTAATATTTTCCATACCCTTTTCTAAAGATTTTTTGTTCATGTCTCATAATATAATAAACTTCTTAAACAATTCTATTATTTCTTGTATATCTCTATGAAACACTTTCACATCATTACTAAAAGATTATTTAATACATCACATCACTTCTAGCAATATCTGAAACATAACAACTGATAATTTTGAAATGACATTTAAATAACTTATGATTGTCATTTATTTAAAATCACTGTACTAATAACATCATAATCTATTAAAATTAAAATATAATACTATAATAATCTATGCATTTATCTAGGTAATTCAACCATCTCCCTATCCAACTATCCAGATGCAATAAATCCTAACATCAACTATCCAACAAATCAAATCTCCACAACAAACACCTCAGGGCTGGGACTCTACAAACTAGATCTAAAATACTAACTGAAAATTCAGCACTTATAATACACATTTCTATCAACTTGAAAGCATGACCTTATCAGACAAGTAAATGTCTTCAAATCCATCCTTATTAATCAGATAGCTATATGTGTCTGAATTGAGCTCACTTTCACCATATAGTAATACTCTCTGCAATGTATAGAATTGCCAAAACCATCAAAGGTACATTTATAATAATTAAAACAAGTCATAAATTTCATAACTTGCTTTTAAGATTACATATTATGATCACTAGATGGATCTTACCAATAGCTTTAATCAAGTTTTTATTTTATAATTGCTGAAAAAAAAAATCAAAATTTCTATCGGGGTTACATCATCAATAGTCCCCAAAATATTTCACTTTTAAAAGTGATTTTTATAATTTCAACTTATAATATTAATTATGAGTGCAAATCACATTACGCTTAATACAATAATTTAAACATTGCAATAAATAATAATATGTAATTAAATTTATATTAAACAAGTTGCAAAATTATAAGGGGATCATAGACCAATTGATGAAATGATCAATTTTCATTACAAAAATATGTAAATGACTGTATTACAATTATTATTTAGATTGTGTTATTGTAAATCTAATCATTTCAATAGATTATAACTGCAGAACAACAAGATACCTATGCTAACAAATACTAATTAACCTAGTAAACACAACAAAAACAAATCAAGTACTAAAATAATTTTTGGATATTATGACCAAAAAAAATTATTTAAGTTAAGGTGATTATATTGTGTAATTGAGTCACATTAGTTAGATAATTATAACATGCAATTAAATAAATTTAGTTAGGAGATTATACCTTGTAATTAGGCCACTTTAGTAATGTGATTATATCATGTAATTGGGTATTTTTAGTTAGGTAATTATACATTAAAATCAGGTCACATGTTAGAGTGCCAAACTATAACTTGATAACATGGACAGACAATTATGATTATATTATAAAAGGTCTTTGTAACCTTTAAAAACAGATGAAAGAAGATGATAAGTCACAACAAGGTTACAACAACTCTCACACCTCATTGACTGACCTATCATGTTGGTCAAGCCAAAAAGTAACTACAAAATGGAGAAAGAAAATCAACATGTATCAGTGAAAATTCAGTGGGTTTAGGAAACAAATGTTACATGCTAAAATAAGAAAATATACAGAGGAAGCATTTACAATATAATGTTATGAAAATATGAATCAATGTTATTAATAAATCAAAAGGAGAAATTGCAACCAACTCTAGCACACATAAAAGCCTCTTAATATTGTGAGAAAATACCATTGAGATTATATTTAATCTTCTTTCTTCTAAAAAACATATAGTACAAATATAACTTAATCGATCTCTTTAGTATCTTTTAAGCACCTTATTGAGTTGATCATATAACTGCATTATATTCAAGTTTTATAAAATTTTGAAATGTTATTTTAACATCTATGGCACATAAAATTTATATTTTCAGTGTATTTTTTATTACTAAAATAAATTTAAATATGTTTGCTAAATTAAATCATAATACTAAGGATAATATATCCTAATTTTAATTATATTTTGTTTAACTCTTCAGATTTATTCTACATTGAATAAAATTCTAGTTACTAAAATAAGATATACACTTTTTCTAAGCTACTCTCTTATCATTGTTATGATATTAACAATACTGTTACTAACATAAGTAAAATAAAACTTGATTACTTAATATTAAATAAGATAATAAATAATTTATTATTACAATAAGATATTAAGGATGGATAAAAGATTTAACAGCTATTCTAAATATTCTAAAATAAATTTACTTAAACTAAGTTTTTTTAATTTAAATTCTATCATAAAATAATAAATATAATATCTACATATAAAATGAGTTTAAAAGAAATATGCACAGTGATTTGAAATAAGCAAATAGATTAAGTTAAAGTTATCCAAAGAAATAAATCCAATAATAATTTGTTATTAGTCAAAATCCACATTTCTCAGATGTAGTTTAAATAAATTAATAAAGTGACTCATATTAGCTTCAACATTCATGTACTTTTTAAACAAATAAACATAAAATAATTTATAATATTTTATAAGAATTTTCAATTCTATTCTAAATCTAGACTGATTTTTGATTGGTAAATGGAATGTTATGAACAAATAACGAATGACTATGAAGTGTTTCTTATATATTGTGACAGTCAGATAATGTATGTTGGTTTAACCCAGTTTGAATACTAGGCGTAAGTACCTCGAGGCCACCCAATACGCGAGATATTAAATCAAGAATACTATGACCTCTGTCCATTCGCCTATTCTCGAAGCCTGATCACAAACAAACAACACTATCTGAGCCATGCATAAATTATTTTTCAACCGGCGACAGCTTAGCATCAGCGGAAAGAAACATGGACAGGAAACTTCCGGAACTAAATAGTTAAATGTGCAAAAGTACTAAGAAATATGTGTTTTGCGTGCCTGGATCATTAGAAAAGTAAAATAAAGCATTATAATAAAATTAGGAAACTCAAGCTTTTTATAGTTAAATCATGTTTAATTAATGGCTTTAAAATAGGAATAATGATTTAATGGCCTCCGCTATTCCTCTAAATTAATGAAACAAACTAATTAGACAATAAAAACGGATTAATAGGTTTGCGGTCTAAATCTTTTCCCAATTTTAATAAAATTGTCAACTCGATCTTCTCGATAAAGTACGATAAAAAAGAATCTTTCGCAAAGCATTTCTAATTGCTTTGCGCTACAAACAGTGTTTAAAAATTATTTAAAACGTATATAGTTAAATCAGATATACGTAAAGCTAATGGCGGACAAAAGAGGCGTTATCATAGAGATCAAGTTGGCACACAAAAGAAACTGACTCGTATTTAATTAACAAACATAAATAAAACTGGAAAGAGATTTTAAATGAACAAAAATTAACTATTAAACTTAACCGCAATGGAATATTAAATATTTACACAGGTTAGTAAGGAAGAATAGTGAAGGGAAAAGGTTAAATATAGATAGATGATCACATAATATATATAATTAAGACTAGTCTAATAAAAATGGTTACATCAACAAATACATATAATTCAATGAAGCAATTAAAAAAATATGAACAAAAGGTAGCATAAGAAATAGTTCAATAGAGGAGATACGATTACCGTCCTTTTTTTTCCTTGGTCATGTTCCCTACGGCATTCGTGGCTTGATCCGACTGTCGACAGGTATTTGTCCGGACAATGGAAATATGTAGTATGGTTTCACGAAAAGTTCTCCAGACATGGCACAGAGTTCAGATGACTATTGAGTGGATACTATGGCATTTTGGATGGTATTCAGGAACCTCGGCGATAGGCAAAGCTATTTATTTGCCTAGCCGAGCATATTCATTTCCTTCAAAATACTATGGCTTTTAACTGGAGCATGTTCAAACTTCTCCATTATTTGAAAACGACAGCTGTATAACTTTTTGGAGCACAAGCTAAATGTGAAGCAAATCGGAGAGAGTTCTCCAAAAAGAAATATGAATGCACTCTCAAGGAAACTTGGAATAACCAGCAAGACAACTCTGAATGAATCCTTCAAAAGCAAAATCTGAATCAACGGAATCCTTCGAAAAGAAAAATCTGAATCCTTCAAAAAGAAAAATCTGAATCCTTCAAAAAGAAAAATCTGAATACTAATAATCTTTTGTTCTCACTTCTATTTATACCCTCTCTGTCAGCTACCTTCTATTGTTTGTATGATCTGAGATCTTGATAAGCCTCCCCATGCTCCTTTGTTTCAAAATAACATTTTCTAAAAATAACTTTTACTTTTTTACTCTAGATTTCTTTCTTTAAAGTTTGAATTCTATTAATTAAAAAGAAAGAAAGAGAAGGCCATCTTTAATTAGACTTGAATGGCTCACTAATCAAAACTATACATTCTTTTAGAAAATGTTGGCGGGCTTATCTCAAAATCAAATCATACTAAATATTTTAACAAAATTTTAACAACAATATATTATTATTTTTTTTATAGTAGAATAAGCATTTTATTTCAGCAGAATTTTGCATTAACTCATATATATATACGCTAGATGTATATATATGTTTGACTAATAGGTTAAGCAATTTTT
Organism: Epiperipatus broadwayi; assembly: GCA_028023455.1. Classification (NCBI taxonomy): domain Eukaryota; kingdom Metazoa; phylum Onychophora; class Udeonychophora; order Euonychophora; family Peripatidae; genus Epiperipatus; species Epiperipatus broadwayi. The sequence goes on from JAQFVV010007716.1 coordinate 47,321, forward strand.
ATTAATAGAATGAAATTTATTTAAAACAAAATATTTAAATGTAATACACATTTGATAAGCATAATTATTTTTAACTCTAATGCAAAACCCTGCTGATATTGAACTATAAACTTAATTCAGGTCTACAATACTAATTAAGTTTATAGGAAGATGTGAAGCATGGATCGGGCTTCAGATCCATTGCTTCATTTCCCAATAGTTAGTGAGCAAAAAAAAAATGTTAAAAAAAAATGCTGTTGCTTCAGGTCAGAGGTAAGAATTTGTGCCAGGTGAGTTCAAACCTACTCTGTATTTGCTGTAATATTTAATTTGTTACTACCTACGGTGTTTTCTTTACTTTATTATATCTCACGGTTTATCCATAATTCAATCTTCTGTGTCTTAAATCGGGTCTGTGTTGTATTTAGTCTAACATGGTATGTATCTATTTTTAATTTGCATATTTTCCGGGGTCTGGTGGTACATAAGGTTTTATGTTTGTAGCATTATACTGTCTTTGTAGTCTGAGATTATTTTTCCAAAACAAAACACTTATTCCACACTTCTTTTTTAATGTGTGAGGGTTTTTATATATTGGGAAGAACTTTTTAACTTTCCTCCACACTTTACTACTTGGCCTAAGGTCTCTTAGCCATGCTTGCTTTCCTTTCCTGCATTTATATTGCCGGTTTCGATTCTTGCGATGCCGAGCTGTACGTCTTAATTTTTCCTTTGCCTTCTTTTCTTGCTCAGTCATGTTCTGGACTTGGAGACAGATTTTCAAGCTATCAAGGTGGTGTCTAGAGTTCCCAACCAGTTCTTCTCTAAAACATTTTATGTTGCTAATCTTTGCCACAGTAAAGATTTCACTGTCCTGTTGCACCTGGAGTTGGTTCAACAGCTGTTGATCATTTGTTTTTTTACTCTCCTCATTTATTTGTCCAGAGAAATCCGACTGGTGAGTGGCTTCACCTGATTCATAATCACTCGACAATTTCATATCAGTGTCATCTTGATTTTGAGTATCATCTTCTGGTGATGCTTCTGTTACAACACTCCGTTCTTGATGGAGTTCCATATGTGCCTCCAAACGGTTCAATCTTTGTGATGTGATATTCATAAATTCTTGCAACATTTTCATCATCATTTCATTTTCATCTCTCATTTCTTTGACGAGATCTTCCAAATTGTATTTTTGGTCACTGCATGTTGCCGTATTTGGAAGGTTGAGCACTACCTCCTCATCGCTGTCATGTTCGTCTTTCTTCTGTTGGTCCATTTTTGCCTAATATTGGCTATTTTGCTAGACAACAAACACATCTTATTTATAAAACTTATTTTAGTCTTTTATAAACTAGATAAGTATCCTTCTGTATATCAAAAATTTTTTTACTTCTTTCTAAAATTATAACTAAGTCAGTATTCTAAGTTCTTTATTTTGTATAACTATCTGTTTTATTTATGTTTTCAGAAATTAACTTTGCCTACCTCACGAGGTCCTATCTTAACCCTATGCCTATATGTATCTGTTTGTACATGAAAATATATATATATAAAATCCTGCCGTGTCTGTCTTTAATATTTATACTACATATTAGTCTCCTCACTTTATTCATTGTTATATTTCATTAAAATATCACTGCTATTTTGTCCCAATATAATTAAAATAACACACTTACAGCTTGACCTGGCTTTCTCTGACACCTGAAACAACTAAAAAATGCATTTACATTAATACAAGTATATATATATATAAAAATATGTGAGCAAAATATCCGTAAGTCATGTTTAAAAATTATTTTGGCTCACTATGCATACATTGTTATTTTGATCATCTACTATAGTTTAGTTTATTTAATATCCGATATGAGAGATTGCACTTGCCGACAAATTTATTTGAGAAGGGCGCCAGTCAACAAGACAATGGCCATATCAAATATACATATTAATGGATAATGATCCAAGCACACATTGATAAGGTTTATAAAGTTTAATGCGATTACAATTTATTTTGATTTTCACTTCACTTTCAAAAAAAAATTCTGCATGAATAAGTAAATGGTATTTTAAATGACAATATTAAGTAAGTCTAAGACGTATAACAACTAAGTAAGGTAACATGTCTGATCTGAGTTCAAAACCACACTACCGTTTTCATCATGACACACACAAAAAAAATTTAACCAGCCTAAAGTACGAATAACAAAACACAATATTAATACAAAAAACAATTAAAATAAAAGTAAAATCCCATGATAACCGCCACTCTGAATTATGAACCTGGGATCGAAACCAACTACCATTTTGGTCACACCCGAAATAGATTAACAATTATCAAGCAATGTTACAGAATCACGCATTGAGATCAAAAACTGTTTAAAAAAACATTTATATAAAAACAGGTTTTACCGAACTATAACGAAGTGTATACCATATGCATCCATATATATGAATATGTACATCATTAAATAAGCATATATATGACTACCTATAAATATACAAACAGATATACCCATACAAATATATCTTTTATTATTATGTACATGAATTTATTAGAAAGATGTCAAATTGCCAACCACATACTCCTATTATTTCAGGCTAGTAAACGCTGGACGCAACTATGACAAGGAAGCAATGATTGCAGACATAGACCTATTATTTCAGGCTACTCAGCAATCGAGAACTCTACAATGTAAGGGGTCTTCACCTACACAGTTACTCTAAGGGTCTTCACCTACACGGTTACTCTAAGGGTCTTCACCAAACATGGTTACTAAAAAACAAGGGCTTCACCTAACGGTTACTCAATAAATGATTCAATAGCATAATCCGAACTGAGAGGGAAAAAAAATCTTAACTAAAGGTTGCTGACATGTATGTTATACCGAAAATACTTTAATATATATATTAAACGAACATACACATTTACTAATTATTCAGTTGAAAATTAAGTTTGCTATTTTCTTTATATAAAAACGAAATGCAGAGAAAGTGAAAAAATATTTGTTAACACCGTACGTTGACACGTGTTAATTTGACTTATCAAAACTTTCGATCTTAGAAAAAATTTCTATTAACGGAAAAAAAATGTTATCTAAGATCTTTACAAAAATTTATACAAACGGAGAAAAAATTCTATTATCTAATTATACTTTTTTTTTACTACAATATTAACACAACCGAATATACACTATATTTAGGAAAAAAACATTATTACATCAAAACTTCTCATATTTGAGCAATACTAAAAATAATCTAAAGTACGAAAGCTAATTTAAGGGAGGGTGGGTGGGTATATATTTGACACTTCCGCCTCATCGAAGCTATCTACTTTATACGAAAACAAATATGGCGAACTGGCCATGACAAATCTATTCATTAGGCAAAAAAATTGGTTTAATTCTGAAATCTAATTTTATAATCACACAAAAAAATAACTAACGGAGTGTTAACTTTTTAAATATAAACTATTCATTACATATATATACTAAACTTGGGAAAAAAAAAAATTTTTTTTTTTTTATTTTGCGACACATTTAACTTGTTAATTAATTTAAAAAATGACATTTGGCTCACATTAGGAAACAAACTTGGAAAAATTATACATATATTATTTTTATATAAATATATTCAACTAAAACTAACTTCTCAGGGTACTAATTTTTTTTTTTTTTTTAAAAAAAAGACATACATCCCACTGCGACCAACTAGAAGCAAAAAATTTTACGTATAACTAACAATTATTTCGTGTTATTTAAAAAAAAAACATTATATATATGCGTACAAACCTGGGAAAAAAAATCTAAATATATATTATTCATTAATTTAAAACAGAAGAAAGTAAAAAACATTATACACCCATACAAATGTTATACAGGGCATTGCAGGGTATGTAAATTTTGAATAGACACACTATGGGCGTCCAGAATACGGAGAAAAAAATTCTTATATGTCTACCTATATTTTCAAATACCCTATTCCTATTCTTCCCATAAAAAATGAAATTCGGCCCACGTTGGTCGACAGAATATGGAGAAAAAATTTACTGTGACAGTCAGATAATGTATGTTGGTTTAACCCAGTTCGAATACTAGGCGAAAGTACCTCGAGGCCACCCAATATGCGAGATATTAAATCAAGAATACTATGACCTATGCCCATTCGCCTATTCTCGAGGCCTGATCACAAACAAACAACACTATCTGAGCCATGCATAAATTATTTTTCAACCGGCGACAGCTTAGCATCAGCGGAAAGAAACATGGACAGAAAACTTCTGGAACTAAATAGTTAAATGTGCAAAAGTACTAAGAAATATGTGTTTTGCGTGCCTGGATCATTAGAAAAGTAAAATAAAGCATTTAGAACAAATTTAGCAAAAGTCAAGCTTGTTAGTTAATAATAGATATTTAATTAATGACTTTAAAATAAGAATAATGATTTAATGGCCTCCGCTATTCCTCTAAATTAATGAAACAAACTAATTAGACAATAAAAACGGATTAATAGGTTTGCGGTCTAAATCTTTTCCCAATTTTAATAAAATTGTCAACTCGATCTTCTCGATAAAGTACGATAAAAAAAGAATCTTTTGCAAAGCATTTCTAATTGCTTTGCGCTAAAAACAGTGTTTAAAAATTATTTAAAATGTATATAGTTAAATCAGATATACGTAAAGCTAATGGCGGACAAAAGAGGCGTTAACATAGAGATCAAGTTGGCACACAAAAGAAACTGACTCGTATTTAATTAACAAACATAAATAAAACTGGAAAGAAATTTTAAATGAACAAAAATTAACTATTAAACTTAACCGCAATGGAATATTAAATATTTACACAGGTTAGTAAGGAAGAATAGTGAAGGCAAAAGGTTAAATATAAATAGATGATCACATAATATATATAATTAAGACTAGTCTAATAAAAATGGTTACATCAACAAATACATATAACTCAATGAAGCAATTAAAAAAATATGAACAAACGGTAGCATAAAAATAGTTCAATAGAGGAGATACGATTACCGTCCTTTTTTTTCCTTGGTCATGTACCCTACGGCGTTCGTGGCTTGATCCGACCGTCGACAGGTATTTGTCCGGACAATGGAAATATGTAGTATGGTTTCACGAAAAGTTCTCCAGACACAGCACATAGTTCAGATGACTATTGAGTGGATACTATGGCATTTTGGATGGTATTCAGGAACCTCGGCGATAGGCAAAGCTATTTATTTGCCTAGCCGAGCATATTCATTTCCTTCAAAATACTATGGCTTTTAACTGGAGCATGTTCAAACTTCTCCATTATTTGAAAACGACAGCTGTATAACTTTTTGGAGCACAAGCTAAATGTGAAGCAAATCGGAGAGAGTTCTCCAAAAAGAAATATGAATGCACTCTCAAGGAAACATGGAATAACCAACAAGAAAACTCTGAATGAATCCTTCAAAAGCAAAATCTGAATCAACGAAATCCTTCGAAAAGAAAAATCTGAATCCTTCAAAAAGAAAAATCTGAATCCTTCAAAAAGAAAAATCTGAATACTAATAATCTTTTGTTCTCACTTCTATTTATACCCACTCTGTCAGCTACCTTCTATTGTTTGTATGATCTGAGATCTTGATAAGCCTCCTCATGCTCCTTTGTTTCAAAATAACATTTTCTCAAAATAACTTTTACTTTTTTACTCTAGATTTCTTTCTTTAAAGTTTGAATTCTATTAATTAAAAAGAAAGAAAGAGAAGGCCATCTTTAATTAGACTTGAATGGCTCACTAATCAAAACTCTACATTCTTTTAGAAAATGTTGGCGGGCTTATCTCAAAATCAAATCATACTAAATATTTTAACAAAATTTTAACAACAATATATTATTATTTTTTTATAGTAGAATAAGCATTTTATTTCAGCAGAATTTTGCATTAACTCATATTTTATATACGCTAGATGTATATATATGTTTGACTAATAGGTTAAGCAATTTTTATTAATAGAATGAAATTTATTTAAAACAAAATATTTAAATGTAATACACATTTAATAAGCATAATTATTTTTAACTCTAATGCAAAACCCTGCTGATATTGAACTATAAACTTAATTCAGGTTTACAATACTAATTAAGTTTATAGGAAGATGTGAAGCATGGATCGGGCTTCAGATCCATTGCTTCAATATCAAAAATAAGTATTTAGTATACATGAAAATAATTACAAAATTACAAATATTCAATATTTGAGTCCACATAGCCAAAGGCTTTCATAAATTTGCATTTCTATACAATTATGACAGAAAGATTTAAAAATTTACATAATGATTTATAAAATGAATTCAATTGGAACAAGCAAAAATAATCTTGTGAATGAAAATAAACTTTCTATGGTTTAATTATCAAAAAATTCTCACTAATCAAAATATTCTTACAAAGGTAATAACTTACATATAAATGGTGTTTTTTTAATACTTAACATTCTCAATAATAATAATAATAATAATAATAATAATAATAATAATAATAATAATAATAATAATAATAATAATAATAATAATAATAATAATAATAATAATAATAATAATAATAATAATAATAATAATAATAATAATAATAATAATAATAATAATAATAATAATAATAATAATAATAATAATAATAATAATAATAGATGAAATACACAGGCTTATATATACCTCTGTCTATATATGTAATAGACAGGGTATGAACACAGACTTTCACATGACCCACCACTCTCCACACTATCTCATAACACGGATACATCTGAACACACATATGTTGAAAAGATAAATAATCACCAATATACATATTTTATGCTAAACCAGCAATCATCAGTTGGTCCAGATTACCATCTCTACACATATATGCTACAAGTGCTCAGATATATATTAAGATAGCAAATCCTCCTACTTAATGGACAGGCTTCAATGTACTCCACACTCCAACTCTTCAACTGTCCATCCAATGAAAATCTGATGATAGAACGTTCAAAGGCCAACCTTAGTCAGAGATTATTGTCACACCCATGTTGAACTAAGGTCAATCTGACCCCTCATGTACAGGACATACAAGGGATAGGCAGACATCTCTAATATGTAATAGATGAAATACACAGGTTTATATATACCTGTGTCTTTATATGTAATGGACAGGGTATGAGCACAAACTTTCACATAATAATAATAATAATAATAATAATAATAATAATAATAATAATAATAATAATAATAATAATAATAATAATAATAATAATAATAATAATAATAATAATAATAATAATAATAATAATAATAATAATAATAATAATAATAATAATAATAATAATAATAATAATAATAATAATAGCTTACCAATGCAATAATAAATAAGTGATAAAACAAGTGTATATTGGCTAATGATGCTTAAATTAAAAATGTTAATATTAATTATTTATCATATTTAGTTTTCATTATTAGTAAAGTTCAGAGATAGAACTTTCACATTTTAAAATGAATTATTTCCATTTAACCTAATAAAGAATGCTATAGAGATAACATAGCATTCCTCATTTCCTTGATAAAACCAATAATATGCTAGATAAAGTGATGATAACTTATTACACATTTTATCAAACATACTACAAATTAGAAAGAAAACAGATCTTAAATTAATTAAATAGTGCAAAGTAAAAGTATGATGGTATAGCTCATAAGAATGCACATACTTCTGAAAACTAAGAAATAATCTAAGACATTGTCATTAGTCATTAAAACTAATGAGAATGTGCATCAGTGACAAAAATAGGAATTGACATAAAATATAGAGAGTGAGTAAGGCCACAATCTCCAAAAATTCAAAAATAAACTGTAAGAGAGAGTCCAATGCTACATCTCTTTGGAAAAATAAACTAGCAAAATAATGATAGATGCTAACACTATCATCTTTAATTATATTGGCATACATAACAACTCTAATATTAAGATAATAAATATACTATTTCTAACAAAAATAATACAGCTAAAAAGCGAAATATGATAAATAACAATAAGTAATGAAATATATTGCCTTATTAATACTAGGCAAAATTAATAATAGAAACACACATATGTTTATTTAGCATATAGCAAAATGATATACCTTTATAAATAATTCATATGTAAAAAAGGAAACACAATTTTAAATTATACAAATATGATAAAGTACTATTTATTCTAAGAACATTGACTTACAATACTTGAAAATATAGCATATATATTATAAAAATAATATGCACATAAATAAAACAGTATGTAAAATCATAATCCAAATAAATTCAACTCTTTCTGCTATTCAATAAATAAATTTAAGAAGAATGATTCTGCATTCTAAATCATTCTCCATTAACTGGAATATGAAGAAGAACATTGAATGCAACATCTTATGGACAGGAACAGATTGATCATATAATGCAATATAATTGGTATATTAAAATCTAGACAATTATTATGAAATATAAAATGTTTGTTTTTGGAAATTTTCAAATAATTTGGCTAGTATATATGAAGTAAATTGATGTCCATTTAAATAAATATCCATAAATTATAATTATGATATATTTTGGTTAAATGGCAAATTAATAATTTACTAATAATTAAATTCATGTTTTCAAATTAATTCACCATACAAATTATTCTCAGTTTCTAATAGTAATCTGAACATTTTATTATAAAGTATATCTGATAAACAATATTTATTCAACATTATCAAGTATTTATATGAAAAAATATTTAATTCAAATATTACATTTGCAGCCACTGTGGTCTTTTTAGCAATGTTCAGAGGAAATAAATAAATCACAGGATTTAAAGCATTACATGATATAATGTTTTATTGGAATAACAGCACACAATTTTTTTATTGAAGTATAAACTTATTATTAATTTATTAGATTTTTAGAGATGTGAATCATTTGTAAATGACCGATAATCATCATTCATCATATCAAAATATACTTCTTATCCAATGAACTAAAGTCAAGAAATTATTAATACTTTTTTGTTATATTCTTGCCCATAAGTAATTTGAATATTCTGTGGCAGGTTTAATTATAATATAGATGTTCAAATGGATTTTGAAATTTACAATAGTTCTTATTTCATTATAGTGACAATAATAATAATAACTTCTCTAGTTTTCCAATGTAGAAAATTTCAAAGACAATAATTTATACATTGTAATAATGAAACAATTTTAACACTAATGCTAACATCTATAAATATTCCATTTTCCTTGGTGTTTCAGTTCAGAAAAGTGTGCCTAGATAGGTTGGATTAAGTCTAATATACAAAGCTGAAAAAATAACTATCAAATTTTAATTGGAATTTTTTTAAAATTCAGTGCTACAAACAAAAAAAACTTAAAATTAATTGACAATTTAAACAGGTGACAAGTTGTCCTATTTATATTCCTAGCCATGTTATCATTTTATAATATGTTTTCTTGATCTGTTAACATACAGCCTGATTAGTTCAAATCCAGATCTACTGCACATAGGCTCTAATATTAGGTAAAAAATACTTAATTCTTATGCAAGTTTTAAAATATATCTTTTTTTTAAATCTTGTTTAGACAACTCAATTGACTAAAAACATTTCCTGGTTGCAAATACAAGAATTATTTAAAATTATCAACACCAAAATTATATATATATATATATATCCGTGTTAAAAACTTTTAATATTAATATACTGACGTTTTGACTTGGTCACACAAGCCATCTTCAGAGTTATAAAAGGTAGAAAGACGATTGTAGAGGCGCTACAATCACTGATTTGAATAAAATGTTAAAATTCCACCAATAGCAAAAAATGTTAAATTTAGGAAAGTTTTTTAAAAAAAATCTTTCCAAATAGGAGGAAGTTTGCATGTAACATCTCGCTTATTGATACAATCTGGCCTTTTAAGTATCTCAATGGTTTCTCTAATTTTGCATTGGTAGAGATTATCACATCTGGATATGATCCTGGTACTAGAAAAATCAATTTTATGACCTGAATCTATAGTATGGAGTGAGAGTGCTGATGATGATGAGTGTTGTTTAACTGCATTAGCATGCTCATCTCTCTTAACACTGATGTGACGATTACTCATACCTATGTAAGAAGCTTTACAATTTTTACATGAGATTTGATAGACACCAAGAGATTCAAGAGGGATTGAATCCTTAGGCTTGGTTATTATATTGCTGATCTTTTGATGAGCAGAAAATGCTGTATCTATATTATAGCGTTTTAATATACGTCCGATACTGTCTGTAGTTCCTTTTACACATGGAACACAAATCATAATAGTTGATTGATCATCTTTTTGTTTTTTATTTTGTTTATTTTGGGCTTGAAATAAGGCTTTTTTTATAAATTTGTAATTATAACTATTTGCTAATAAAACACTATTAATATGATTTATTTCTTCTTTCAGATGTGTCTCATCTGAAAGGTTAATTGCTCTATTTAAAAGAGTTTTGGCTACAGAAACTATATGAGTTGGGTGATGATGAGAATGGAAATGCAAATATCTGTCTGTGTATGTATCCTTTCTGTAAATAGAAAAAGATAAACTATTTGGTGTTCTGGTGACTAGAACATTAAGAATAGGGAGTTTTCCATCAGACTCTGTCTCCATTGTAAATTTAATATGAGGATGCATATTATTTAAATGTAAGAAAAATCATCTAATTTATTTTTTCCATGTTGCCATATGACAAAAGTGTCATCTATGTATTTGAGCCAAATGAGAGGTTTTAAAGACAATGATTCTAAAGCATGAGTTTCTATATACTCCATGAATAAATCAGCTATTACTCCTGAGATAGGTGAGCCCATAGGAGTATCAAAAACTTGTCTGTAATGCTGTCCATTGTATACAAAATATGTATATAAGAGACAGTGTTTAATTAAAGCAATAATATGGTCTGATAAATTGCAATGTTGTGAGATTATATTTAAAGCTTCATCAATTGGAATGTTTGTAAACAAAGGCACGACATCAAAACTGATCAGAATGTCATTTCCAATAATTTTTAATCTTTTTAAAACAGAAATAAATTGAATGGGAGTTTTTAATATATGATTTAACTCTTAGCCTGTCTTTGACGTGACCTCTCGTAAGCAGTTGACGTCACTCTAACTCAGCCGATTCTTATGCTAAAAAATTTGTTCGATATGTTTTAAATAGATTTTTAAAAGTTCTGTACGATGGTGACCTCTTCTGACTTATTTTACAAGTAAAAAATATAAAAAAACGCATTTAAACCTAAACAAAGAAAGAACATTATTTGTGATTGGTTCTTAGCAAGCTCTCAGCCGAAAAAGACATTCTGATTGGCTGGAAAAAACAAAGAAACCGCCTGATCAAAGAAAATAAAGATAAACACTGAGATTTTCATTTCGAATGTGATTTAAGTATTAAAAAAAGTATAATTTGACAAATTTAAAATAATTTTTAAAAAATAAACTAAAAAAACAAAATTATTTTCGAAAAATATCGAAGATTTTTGTAAAAATATTGAAGCTGTAGTAAAAAGAAATATTTACTTTTCTATAACGTAAAAGTCGATTTTTTTGTTTATATTATAGCTTTTATGTTGCCGAAATTGAATATTTTAGAATAAATAAATAGCAATTTATTTTTGAAAGAACTTTCATTCTCTTCATAACCTGAAAAATTAATAATATACTTTTTATAAACGTATCTGAGTTGAATTTAATATTATAGACGAATATGTTTTAACAATAGGCTTTGTCTTCAGTTTGTGAGTTGGCCAATTAAAAGATTTGATTTTTACTTCATACAACCAATGATTTAATTAGCAGTTAAAAGGTTAATAGATGGGATTGTAGGTTTAATGAAATTCATTTGTCCAATAGTAAGTGCAATAGGTCCTCCAACTCATATTTTAGCCAGATACTTATCGGATTTCATTAAACCTACAATCCCATCTATTAAATCATATATTAAAAACTCTCTTCATTTTATTTCTGTTTTAAAAAGTTTAAAAATTAATGCTAATGATATTCTGGTCAGTTTTGATGTTGTGTCTTTATTTACAAACATTCCAATTGATGAAGCTTTAAATATAATCTCACAATGTTGCAATTTACCAGACCATATTATTGCTTTAATTAAACATTGTCTCTTAAATACATATTTTGTATACAATGGACAACATTACAGACAAGTTTTTGGTACTCCTATGGGCTCACTTATCTCAGGAGTAATAGCTGATTTATTCATGGAATATATAGAAACTTGTGCTTTATAATCATCATCTTTAAAAACTCTCATTTGGCTCAGATACATAGATGACACTTTTGTCATATGGCAACATGGAACAAATAAATTAGATGATTTTTTCTTACATTTAAATAATATGCATCCTCATATTAAATTTACAATGGAAACAGAGTCTGATGGAAAACTCCCTTTTCTTGATGTTCTAGTCACCAGAACACCAAATAGTTTATCTTTTTTTATTTACAGAAAGGATACACACACAGACAGATATTTGCATTTTCATTCTCATCATCACCCAACTCAGATAGTTTCTGTAGCCAAAACTCTTTTAAATAGAGCAATTAACCTTTCAGATGAGACACATCTGAAAGAAGAAATAAAACATATTAATAGTGTTTTATTAGCAAATAGTTATAATTACAAATTTATAAAAAAAGCCTTATTTCAAACCCAAAGTAGACAAAATAGGAAACAAAAAGATGATAAATCAACTATTAGGACTTGTGTTCCATATGTAAAAGGAACTACAAACAGTATCGGACATATATAAAAACGCTATAATATAGATACAGCATTTTCTACTCATCAAAAGATCAGTAATATAATAACCAAGCCTAAGGATTCAATCCCTCTTGAATCTCATGATGTCTATCAAATCTCATGTAAAAATTGTAAAGCTTCTTACTTAGGTATGAGTAATTGTCACATCAGTTTTAGGAGAGATGAGCATGCTAATGCAGTTAAACAACGCTCATCATCATCAGCACTATCACTCCATACTATAGATTCAGGTCATAAAATTGATTTTCCATACCAGGATCATATCCAGATGTGATAATCTCTACCAATGCAAAATTAGAGAAGCCATTGAGATACTTAAAAGGCCAGATTGTATCAATAAGCGAGATGATACATCCAAACTTTCTCCTATTTGGAAAGATTTTTTTAAAAAAACATTCTTAAATTTAACATTTTTTTGCTATTGGTGGAATTTTAACATTTTATTCAAATCAGTGATTGTAGCGCCTCTACAACCGTCTTTCTACCTTTTATAACTCTGTGGATGGCTTGTGTGACCAAGTCGAAATGTCAGTATATTAATATTAAAAGTTTTTAACACGGATGAACCCGCAAATTATGTATTATATATATATATATAATTTTTATATCACTTTTTTATAAAACAAATATTGCAATTGACTTTTAATAAAGTTAGTTACCATTGTTAAAATCACAAAGTCTCAGAATATAATTTTTAAACTATCTTTAAAATATTTAAAAAATAATATTAATATAAATATATTTATTCATTTATTTGTCAGTTATATATTTATTGCTTTTAAAATTCCTATTTTTATTACTAGCTTTATTTCACTCTTTTCTAAGTAATGAATTGAAAATATTTAACCAGCATATTATGTTTAAAATTAAAGTGAATTTACATATTATAGCTTTAATTTAATTACCCAGTGACTAAAATATATAAATTGAACCTGTTTTCTCAATGTTAAAATTATTATAAGCTATTTGATACAGTTTTATAGTTAAATTAGAGCTAAATTAGCATTATTAACACTAAAATGCGTTATGTAACATCTAAATTATCAGCTATTCAAAAATGTAAAGGTTTTTGTCTAATAAACGTTTACTTAAGCTTGATGCTATTATAATTTAAACTATGTAAAAATATTTTACAGCTGTACAATTTATAAAATACTAATATAGTAACTTTATATGCAAAATTTGTAGCATTACAAAGCAATAATAAAAATTAATTTATGACAAAATTGAAGTCTATAGAAGTTCCAAGTGTGTGTATAAAAAAATAATTATTAATAGTAGCTTTTAAATTGCTAACTAGATTATATTGTACTTTTATTTATTTATTTATTTTTTGAAAATTATAAAATATGTAATAATATTATTCTGGTTATTTATTTATTCATTTGATTTGTAAACTACAACTTAAATTTCTCACTGTAATATATATATATATATATATATATATATATATATATATATATATATATATATATTGTGCTCTTTTCTATAGGTCGGTAATAGTTCATAACAGTCTATATTAAGTAAATTATATCTTTAAAGTACAATTTGAAGCTAAAGATAATACGTAGTATATACAATCATTTAAAAATAGTTATACAAAGCTTTAAATATTGTTTCATATGGTTGTAAAAGCTGGCCATATTAAATAACACAGCTATAAATATTAAAAGTATATTTAAAAATTTCATTTTAATAGTTTAAAACGTATAATTTAATAAATGCTATATTTAAATTTGTAATCATATTTAAATAGTCAAAATTAATATAGTATATTTTTAAAATAAACTTTGTGATGGTGAAAATTATATCTAATTCTATATTTTCTAAATTGTTATTCCAAATTTTTTATAATTATTTTATATAATATAGTAAGTGTATCAATTTTATAAATCTGGGCAGTGAAATCGATTAAAAATCATCTGTCAAAGTTATTAATCATGTGACTTTTAATGTATACTTTCACACACATGCTTGTTAGAATTTAATAACAAAGTTTGTGTATTATAGAGTTGGATATAATGATTATTTATCATAGAAGTCAATATTAAAATATTACGTAGTTATTTCTAAATGCTTAAATGATGTAATAAAGACAAATATATTCATAATATAAAAATTAAATATTTTATTTAAATAAAAATAGATAAATTGAATATTAAGAAATGGAATAAGTTATTAAAGTTATTTTAAAAGTTATTTTAAATGTTTAAATAGTTTTAATAAAATAATAATTTATTTAAAAGTAATATTTTTAATAATATTTTAAGTTCATTACGTAATAATTACTAATTTTGAAATTTAATTCTACTATAAACTAAAAATATGTAAATTTGTTCTCAAGCTAAAGTAAGAATTAACCAATAGAAATAGGTATTTTTACAGACTATAAATATGAATTGCATGGGGGTATAAGAGGAGATTAATAATATATTGAAACAGGAGAAAGGTAAATTATAGCTATCAAAAAGATAGTATTTTAATTTTTTTTATTTTAGTCAATTTTTTTTTTAGTATTTCTTATAACTTTATCTGCAAAAAGCTAATTAATATTTTAAAAATAACTTGCAAAAAAGAGAGTGTAAACTAAAAAATATTTTAATAATTTTGTTTAACATGCTTTGTTAAATTTTTTAAAGTTCCCTTATCAGTCGTATTTTATCTGAAGTTTAACCTAGACTACGCAATAAAAAATGGATATACTATGAAATAAAATGGATAGAAATTGTAATACTGTAAAAATACTTGGAATATTTATTGATACAGCTTTATTAATACTTCACCAGAGAACTGTTTTGGTACATAAAAAAACCACAGCTCGGACATTATATGGAGTCTAAAAAAATGTATTGAAACGTATTATTTATAAGTTTATCCAAGATTTTATTTAAATGGTAATAAGACAATTATATTTCATGAATTATTTTATATAATATGATATTCAAAGGAGTAAAATGTTATATCCTTTCTGAAGGTAACATTTTTTAAAAAAATATTTTCAAGAATTTAAGAAAGAACCGAGGAAAATATGTTACAGAAGCGTTTTTGATATTGAAATATCTGATCTTAGAATTATTTAAAATGTATTTAAAAAATATTTGTTTAAAAGTACTTGAAGTTTTTTTATTTTATTTTAAAAGAGATTTATAAAAATACCAAATGAAAGTTTAAATGTATCAAGAAGGATATATATATATATATATATATATATATATATATATATATTATATATATATATATATATATATATATATATATATATATATATATATATATATATATATATAAAAGTGAACACATAGTTGAATAAAAGATGGTTCCATGGAAATACAAATAGTACTTAAAAGTTTATCGAATATTTTTAAAGTTAAATTAGATGGATTGATGCATCAGATTCACAGAGAATACTGGTAGAGAAGATTAAGAAGCTTCATGGGATTAATTAATATTACGATTTAATAATTATTGCCCTAAATACTAAACCCAAGGATTATTTTCTATAAATTTTACTAAATGGATTAATAATTATTTTTATTTTAAACTTTAACGGACTTGGAGGAGAACATTTTTAAAAACTCTAGAGAAAATAATAAACAATTTGGACTTATCAGGAACTATCATCAAGAAAATATGCAATTATAGTTTTGATTCCTTTTATTTTGTTAACCTAGTTTAAATCTAAATTTTTATATAAGATTAGGAAAAACATAAAAACATTAATTTATTAATATTAAAATTTTATAATATAACAATCTAATAATTTAGCTAAAAATATTTTAATATAAAGTGTATGGGTGTGAATTTTTTTTATATCTGCAATGCTCAAGTGGATAAAGGAAGCCTACTGAACACGATGACTAGATAAAGGTTATTGGTAATAATAATAACTATTGATAATTTATAATGTATATTTTTTGTGTGTACTTTAGATCATCCATAATTTGGAAGAATGAAGTGTAAAAGTT